>CABFWB010004822.1:14217-41790 GCA_902151455.1 Timema bartmani | reverse complement strand
TGTGTGTGTGTGTGTGGGGTTGTTTGTTTTTGTGTGTGTGTGTGTGTGGGGTTGTTTGTTTGTGTGTGTGTGTGTGTGTCAAGGGCAGTAATATTTGTAGTTCCGGGCCGTTTGTAACCCACCAGTCCACCCCTGCTTCCCTGTTATGGCTCACTTTCTGTCTAAGGTTGAAATGCGTGGGGTAAAATCGGGGTTAATAAGATTTCTTCTTGAAGTTAAGTGATTAGTAGTAGTCTTCAAAGTACAGAGTTTGCATTAAAGGTGAGTTTCTGTTAGTGGGTGTGAAGAACTATCATGGCCGTGCATTGCCTACACTTATTGCTTATATTTACAATCTCCGTTCTCAGTTTTCCAGTTCTGTGATGGCCAATTAGCTTGTTTCATTTCACGTCGTCCAGGCCTCCCGAAACGTCTTACCAATTCGGGATGTAAACCTATATTAGTAACAATGTAATAAGGATGAGGAAGGTAAAATCCTGAGAAAATGTATCCTCATTTGCGTAGAGGGAGTGTTGGTAGCCATTGATATTAAATAACCTCAATATACCCTGCTGGTATTTGAACTTAGACATGACATTCAGAGGTCACTCAAACTAGACCGCAGGGATGCGACCCACCTCTCTTCAGGAAAGGTGAATAGACTGTTTCGCTGGATGCGCTCTAAGAGCTCTGTTTTGATCGCTCCCCACATGTTAAGAAGCACGTATTTAAATAACTGCAGGCCATAAAATGAGTTACACTCAAACCTGTAACATATTTGGCATACACTGTCGTACAAATTGACGGTACTTTTGAAATATATTTAACTAAATAGTTGTCACAAAAACATCCCATGTGAAGAGAGCTCATTTCCTCTTTGTGTGTTAGACTAGACATGTCGCCGTAATTCATCGCTAGGACGTGGTCACTCAAGGATATGATCAATTAGATGATATCATCCACCCGTTCACTGGGGCCCACGTCGTGTACTACTGTCTGTATCGGTGGCCACGTCGTCTGAATGTTGGGCTCATATAGTCTGGTTTGCTGGTGATGGAGCTCGAAAACCGGTTAGGTGTACCGAGGATGTGATTTTTTCCTAAGTGGCTTGTTTGCGGGTTTACACGCAAATTCGGGTACATTTCTTTAGGTTCTACCTTAATTATACATATCCCCTTAAGTAATTAAGATGCGTACATCCTGAATTTCTATTAAAACTCTGTGGGGCAATATAAGAATTGGAAACGAGTGTGTGTCTGAGTGTGGCAGATTATTCCGCAAATAACGTTGTAACTGCGTGCTACCAAACACACCCAAGAACTCGTAGCGTTGAGCGAATAAAATACTTACATTAGATTCATGATATATTGTATTGACGGTGACGGGAGTCTTAATTTCTAATTTGGCCAGGTATTCTGGATGTTTTACACCACCACCCCCCCTTCGACGCTATTGCGGATGCATTTCTTTCAAATAACTCTGATCATCCCTATCATAGTAAATGAAGCCTTGTCATTATTTATTAATAAACAAATTAATCAACGCAAGCAAAATAATAATTGAATAGACTTGTTTTACTTATTTTTTCGTTCACATGGAATAGGGGACATATCCCTGCTCTACGTGTGGCTGCTTGCAAGTTTTAATACTGTCCACAAACCCCTCGTGTTGCACCCTACACCCCAAATAATAACGTACCCACACAAGCACCAGGTTAAATACACACCTAGATATGGCAGGGTGCTTGGGAAAGGGTTGCTCATGTAGTCACAAGAATCAAACGAGGACAATTAAAGAGTTTTATCTCTTCAAGGCCGTAGCCAGGGGGAGGTTTTGGGGTTTAAACCCCCCCTGAAATTTTACGGAAAAAAATATGGCTTTATTTATGACTCAAACAATATCAAAATTAAGATACAAGTACATTTTAGGCCGCTTTGTTATCATAAAAAGCATTTCAGATAACTTCTAGAGGTGTTTAATATTTGGAAATTTTCCTGTTCTTCGGTAGCTAGGAAGCTATGTTGCCATAAAAACACTTAAAATATCTTATAGAACTCTTTATCATATATAATTTTTTTCTAGCTTCCGGCAATTGGGNATAGTTAGGGGTAGTGTTGCCATAAAAAACACTTCAGATAGCTTCTAGAACGGTTTTTTATTTAGAATTTTTTCTAGCCTCCGTCAATTGGGGGATGGGCCCACCAAACCCCCCTGAAATTATTGGCTGGCTAAGGCCTTGTATCTCTTACCCTATATTTTAGCTATATATTATAATCTATGGACACATAATTATTAAAATAGCACGTAATAACTCAACTAATACTCACTTGATACGAATAATTTGTAATTAATTACAACGGAAGTCTTAAGGACAGTTTCATAAATTGAGTACGCCTCAAGTGCGGCTCGAAACCAAACACAAGACAACACCTACCTAATCTTAAATGGACTGGGCCAGTTTCGCATAAGAAACTTTGCTCATTTCATTTTGGTGCAGGTAGTTGTCTTGTATTTAGTGTAGCGCCGTATTTGAGTCGTACTAAGGGTCAGTTTCATAGTCAGATTTAGTACGCCTCAAGTGCGGTGCTATACTAAATACAAGACGTCACCTACCTGAAATTGAATGGAATGGGCCAGTTTCATATGCGAAACTGGCCCATTCCATTCAATTTCAGGTAGGTGACGTCTTGTATTTAGTATAGCACCGCATTTGAGGCGTACTAAATCTGACTATGAAACTGGCCCTTTGTCTGTGAAACTGGCTCTAGGTCAAAGAGTAGCCCAAGTTTTTAAGTACCGTACCGACAGCAATGATCCATTAAATAGGTCTTATAAAATGGGGCAAGAGTTAAGTAGGTAGGGTCTCAACTGAACTACAGCTACGGCCTGTATTGTACTGTTGACCTTGTGTGACCTTAAGAATCGATTCGAGAGTTGGCAGGGTAGGGCGCATCCCCATTCAAATCGATATCACTGGGTCCAAGATTCAGTTTGCAGTTTTTCCCAGAATGACAGTCTCTGCTAGTGTTGTGAGAAATAATATAAATATTTTAGTAAATAGTTTTTAAATGAACCGATTACCCAAGCTGGTGAGCTCACGGTCTTAATGTAACGTTCATTCAGTCTTGTTTGCCGGTTATTGGGAGATCGGGTTTCAAATCCCGGATGAGTATACCAAGAAAAGTTTTTTCATAAATGCTTTCCCTTCTACCTTCACACAAAGGCGGAAACATATCCTCTCAACTCCACCTTTCTCATCCCTAGCCTATAAGCTTATTGTAAATAGTTTACCCGAATAATCCGTACTGGCATTTAGACGTGACAGAGGAAAAAACTACCGTATTAACAGGTTTACTATCGGGTTAGTGACATGTAATATTGAAATGACGCTAATAACCCGTGGCAGGATATTACTTGTAGCTTCCACTAAGGGTAGAAACTACCAAGCATGAGTGAATGAAGGGCCGGTACCTGATGGACCCTATGGGGAAAATTAAATATTGTTCTTACATTCGTTTGAACCATACTATTCGATATATGCGACACACCACCATCTCAAAAGTTCATGCCACTTATCAGAGCTGGTCAATGTCGATGGATTTTATGTGATATTCATTTATGAAATACTTTAACATCCCTCGAGGTAAAACTGTGGGACAAACTAATTATGTCAGAAGAACAAACTCTTCGCGGTAAATGCTTACAGATAATTACAGTAAATTAAATTACTAAAATTATCTAATATAATTAATATTGGAAACTCTTTTGAACATAATAATGTTAATATTTTACTGACGTAATACTGTTCGATAATGTTCACATAATTATTTTTAACACTTTTTCACTTTTTACATGATAAAAATGTAGACTATTGTAATAAATTTTCTTTTTATTTACTTACCCGATCTTCCTAATTGATCTGATACTTCTTTATACGCATTATCCTTAACGACTTGATCCTTGTTAAGAGGGCTCTCTAAATCATGCAGTGATGAATGTTTTGCAACTGTTTCCACCAACTTTTCATCCTCCAACACAGTAAACAAAACTTTTGAATCACCTATGTGGAATAAAAACCTTTAAAAACTAGAGGAAAGCGTTCCGAACACACGGGCCGCTGCGGCTGGACTGCTTCGAGAGGAGTAGGGCCGCTGTGGCCAAAGCCGTTGACAGCAGACGCAAGCGGCCGCCGACTGTTGACAAAATTATTTTAATATATCATTCTAATCTGATGATTTTCATGTTGTAATAACTTAATTTAATTACTTTATATTTTTTTTATATGGATATTAATTTGCAATATACTATTTATAGCTCTCCGACAATTTATAGAAAATATCCACCTTTTTGTTTTTATAATCAGTGATCGGTGATTTTTTTCTCATTTCGGAAATCCATCTCGGAACATACACTATGCACTAGAAACAATAAAAAAAAAACCTCAAAATAGGGGCATGGAATACACCGAACAATACGCTAAGTCACACGGATTTGTTGCCTCTGAACCCATTGCCGGCGGGAAGGTGGCAACAAGCAACTTTTGTTGCAAGGTCGCATTCGGTAGAGGAAACGGAAGGCAATATGTAGCATACTACATATTGCCTCTTGTTGCCTCGGTGTAAAGCCGCCTTTAAAACACACACTGTTAGAACGAGTTTATTCAAGACATGTTCACTTTGACTACTCAGTTGTAACTGCCTCAGATGGAACTAATGAAAACTGTTTGTTTTGAAAATGTAAGAAAATTTAGTGCGAAATTTGAAGATTCTTTTGTCTGAACGCAAGAGATGAAACAAAGTGTTGGTTAAGGGGAAGAGGGGAATATTGGAGGGCAGTTTTGCATCAATCTCGTTCAAAAATCATAATGCTTCCAATGTTATTCAGGAAACATCAAGTTACAAACGGCACAAGCCGTCAGGGAAATGTTTATTCGCCACAGTTTTGTGTCCAATTCGCTACATGTGGCGATTGGTGACGGGGTTGCCCGCCCCGGCTCTAGGGGGGTTAAATACCTTATTTTATAAAAGAACCATTTTCTAGCAGACTCACCCTAAAATATTACCTTTCCACGCCCTTGATCACAAGCTTTTNTTTTTTTTTTTTTTTGCACGAGTCTTAATGCCCCAGGTTATCCACATATTTACATGAGGGAAAAGTACACATCAGAGGACATGTACCTGTATTTGCGTGGAGATAGTGGGAAACTCTTTATCCTCAATTACACCCGACTGGTATTCAAACCCCCAATCTCCGGCCCAAGTGTGAAGTTAGACCAGGAGTCCCCAAACTTACTGAGCAGAGATCCCCGTTATTGAAAGTGCTATGTGGGTTGGATCGAAAGAGACATGGGCCTACAGTATTCATTATTTTATGTGTATATACAAGGTGAATCGTAACTTACCATAACTCCAGCAGCAGACAGGCCATAAACAATGTTCAAGTTCATATAAATGTGTCCCAATTGACCCTTTTATTTTGTTACACACCCAATTACATAAGTCCACATAATTCCATTTACCTATTGTTAAAATTGTAATCTAAGTTAAGACCCGCCTTGGTGGCGTAGTTAGCTAACGCGCTAGTCGTGTTGAACTAGACTGGTGAGGACGGGGAGATCGAGGTTCGAATCTCGGTTGAGTGAACTGGGGGAGGGTGTTTCCTTAAATGGTTTTCCACTTTCTCTCTCTCTCTCACTCAATCTCTCTCTCTCCATGAAAATGTGGTTTCACTTTCTCTAAATTCAACCTTCCCAATTCCTAATCCATTAGCGTAATTAGTACATAAGTGTGTAACCCTAACGGGTAGTAAGACGCGGTGCTGAATAAATAAATAAAATATATATCATAAGTTAAGGTCTTCATATTGTATAGAGCTATATTTTTTTAGATTTTTATTAATCTTAAATCTCTAGAATCCTAGGGGATTCTAGCTTCCATCTCTAATAAAAACATGACATAAAGGGGACCTTAACTTGACACTACGACCCGCCTCGGTGGCCGCGTGGTCTAACGCGCTAGTCTCGCAATAAAATAGACTCCCGATGAAGGGGAGATCGAGGTTCGAATCTCAGTTGGGTGTACTGAGGGTGTTATTTCCAAAAATTGTTTTCACTCCTCCACACAAATGCAGGCACACTGCCGATGAATATAATCTTTCTCATTCCTAAAACCGTTAGAGTGGTTAGTATAGAAGCGTAAAGCCCGAACGGATAGTAAGACGCAGTGCTAAGAATAAAACTTTGACACTATGGGCATATAATGAGGAAGAGTGGAAAATCAATTTAGGAAAAATTACTCTAGGTACACCTGACTTCATTTCAAACCCCGATCTGTCATCTGAAATCAAATCTATTGTAAGGGGGACGCTTTAAAGTTTAAACCATTAGGCCACCGAAGCGGGTAAATAGCTATTTAAACTATAAAAGGTTGAGTGAAATTCATTTTAATATTCATAATAATAAGTGATGTGTATTTAAATTCAGTTACTTCAAATTAATTTGACACGCATATGGATGGCTTACTAGAAGAGATTTTTCTCTAACTATTCTATTTTAGGGCTTTATTTCAAATATTACATACGTTGCTTGTAATGGAGAAGGAAATTGACTAGAATTGTCAACAAATTGGACACCACTGCCAACAACGGTTTAAAGTAGCGAACTGAAACTTGAACAAGAAAGGCGAGCAGTCAGCCTAAGACAACAAGGTGTCCACAGAAGTTGTGTAACATTCAACAAGAGTTGTGTGGAAATAAAAAGGGTAGGGCTGAATTCGAAAATAGACCCATCAAGGATCTCTTTGCTGAGAATAGGTTTACTGCGCAAGTCCCAGACTCAAAGAATGTGTTCTATCTTTACAAGGGACTGCAGGCAGAGTAGTTTCGATGTACCTGTGTGGAAATAGAAATAAACTTCGAATCAAAAACATCGATGAAAAAAAAAATCAGTAAAACATCGATGTTTTATAATGTGCACATCACTGAAATTTTTTAATTTATTTTTTCAAATCAACTAAAAAGCTGAAGTAACTAAAATGGATATTTAGTAACTAGGATTATTTCGAACAAATCGGATCAATAAAAACTAATCTTTAAAAAAACCCTGTAAAACAAAAAAGGTAACTAACCCTGTAAAACAAAAAAGGTAACTAATAGTTTTCAATTAATGATTAGAACTATCTAAAATGTAAACGGATTTTGTGTAAATAATTTGTATGCGGGAGTTATATAATACGTAAATGAAATGTCTAAAGAAATTATATATGAAGAAAATATAAATAGTATATATGTTCATGGAATATATGTAGGATATTTTTATATATATATATATATATATATATATATGTAAATAATGTATTATATATGATTGGGGTATTATGTATATAGATGCAAAACATAATTTTTCAAAATCATCGACCCTTGCCCGATGTCCATCCCTATTTGTAAAATATTTTGAACTTCTGAGCGTTGACGCGTTATGATTGTAAGGATTCTTTTTGGAACCTAATATTTTATAATTCAAATATTGTTTTTTCAAATTTCAGTTGATCTAATCCTACAGTTTACCCCACTCGCAAATAATCAGTTTATTGAATGATTTTACTAAATTTAAAATATTTAATTTTCTGTTTTTAAAGGAAGGGATCATATTTGCAAATGTTATGGAATTAGATAATTTAGATCTAAAGATGTGTTTATGTTAAATTTTTTACATATCTGACGAAAAGTTTATTTTATTAAGATTACAACTATCGCCAAAAAATATAGCTGGTTTTATAATGAGTTACCTTTATCATAATTCTGATGGGGTTTGTATAAATAACGCGTAAGAGAAGTTGTAAAATATAAAACTAAGTTTTATTCACAGCCCACATCAATCGACACACTAATTAATTAATATCGGTCACATCTAGTTTTGCTGGTGGAGACATGAAGGTTAGGGCTCTAAACCGTCCGGGTATAATATGGTTGGCTTTTCCTAGGGGTGTCCCACTCTCACTAAATGCAAATTCCGCAGTGGCGTTCTCCGGGTATGCTAGTGCTGCGCCGCATACCCATAATGATATGAACTGTTTTCTTAAAATTCATTGTTGTCTGTGCTAACTGTGTAAATACTAATGTTAAAATTGTTAATAAATGTACATGTAATGAATTATTAATTTTAAAACTAATATTGGTTCATATTCCAAGAATACTGTGTTTTAAGTAATTTTTCTTTCAAAAGGCTCTACTTAACACAATAGGAAACCCAGGACCTGCTGCTTGAAAACCGCAAGGCAAGCTAGGGAGGCTCTAATGACCTTGTCCAATGTCTAGGGGATTGCAACACATTCCTTTCCAATCGCCCACAAGTAATTGGCCAATGAGTTCGGGTTTATACACACCAGGTCATGCTGTTCATGTGTAGCAGTATAAACATTGTGCCAAATATTGAAAAAAGATCAAAGATCACAATGTTTATTTATTAAGCTTATTTAGTATAGTTTTAGTAAAGTTACATATAAAATATATATTAATTGTAAAATAAGTTAGTATGCTTAACAATCTTTAAATTATACACTAATTAAATACATTGAGTTATGTTTAGGTATTCTAGTCACATGTATTATCATGTATTTGGCAAACACATTTAACCATGCTTTCAAATTTAGGCATTTCAGCATTGGTAGATTGAGGAGGGGGGGGGGGGGGAGGGTGACGGGGCTACTTTAACCGTAGTTGTTGGTAATTCTTGTTTTTCTTTAGTAGAGACGATGCGCGGAATTTTAAGTGTTCTTTTAGTTTTTGTTTTAAGTTAACGACTTATTAGTCATCGTGATTTTATATACTAATAATTATACATAAAGAATCCTAAAGGTCTGGAGTGTAATTTCACTATTACAAGATTATTTAGAAGGAAAAGCAAAAGTAAAATATATGTTCGTATAATCTACTTAATCAGTGGCGCACCCAGCCATTTAATTTGGGGGAGGTAATCAATCAAGTCTGTAACAGGAATGAAATTTTGATGGAGAGAGCGGGTTTGGGGTTGCACAGACCCCTAACCCCTGAAGGCCGAGAATATTTATGAATATTAAATTCTTTTAGAAATTATTTGGTGTAGTTTTGTAGTAATTAATAGATTTAAATAATGCAAAGGGTATCGAAGCTATTATTTGTGTTTTTTTCAACTGTCAATTTTGTGTGTGTAACGGTAAAGCTTTTGAATACTAAGCTTAGTTCTAAAGCCTAGTATTAAAATGTAGCCTAAACATTCGACATATCTTCAATGCTAAATATCTTAGTTATACTTCATATTTAAATTTCTATTAAAATTATTTGTGGTGTTGGGAAGGGGGAGGGGTAAATACCCTGTTTGACCCTCTCCCCCTCTATGCACCACTGCTTACAGCAAATGATATTTGTAAATTTCATAGCAATAAACCAATGACGTAGCGATAGAGTATTAATAGTCCGAGATTATCTCCCCTACGTTAGTCAGTTTACGCATATAAATAGCTTCTGGAGCATGAATTCTCAACTTGGGAGACTCATTTGTTTCCAAGCAGCATCGTGTGAGATAAGTTAGGCTTTAATAAATAGTTTTAATTGCAACGTGAGTTGGACAATCCACCTGATTCCCTCTCACAAAGATCTGATGGACGCTTGATCCATGTACCACTCAATTGTACTCTTATTATGATAATTTGCTTTGAGTATTGCTAACTGTGTGCTTTTAGCCCTTCCCAGCCCAAATTATCAAAATTGGACGAAAAAAATTAATTTAATCATAATTATGATCTAAATAGATATTAAAACAACAAACTTAAAATAATATTTACGCAAGTAAAATAAAAAAAAGCATGATTCCAATTGGAATCATTGGGCAGTAATAATGTACAAGTTTTGTTAGTAATTACTTTTTTCTGTCATGTTACATCCAAATGGCTCTAAAACAATAAACCAAAATATAGTTGGAAAAACTACTCTATAATTATGTTCTAAAATATTGTGTTGAATAATGACATTAAATAAATGACCATACACAGATTATTACTTAAAAATCCTAGTTATAAAATTATCAATAATACATAATATAAAACTATTACAAAGAATATTACCCTATCTTGAGCTAGTTCTGTCCAGTCCACCTCATTACACTCTATCCCTATCCTGAGCCAGTTCTATTCAGTCCACCTCATTACACACTATCCTGAGCTAATTTTATCCAGTCCACCTCATTACACACTATCCTGAGCTAGTTTTATCTTTATCCAGTCCACCTAATTACACACTATCCTGAGCTAGCTTTATGCAGTCCACCTCATTACACACTATCCTGAGCTAGTTATATCCAGTCCACCTCATTACACACTATCTTGAGCTAGTTATACCCAGTCCACCTCATTACACACTATCTTGAGCTAGTTATACCCAGTCTACCTCATTACACACTATCTTGAGCTAGTTATACCCAGTCCACCTCATTACACACTATCTTGAGCTAGTTCTATCCAGTCCACCTCATTACACTCCTATCTTGAGCTAGTTCTATCCAGTCCACCTCATTACACCCTATCTTGAGCTAGTTCTATCCAGTCCACCTCATTACACACTATCCTGAGCTAGTTCTATCCAGTCCACCTCATTACACACTGTCCTGAGCTAGTTCTATCCAGTCCACCTCATTACACACTATCCTGAGCTAATTTTATCCAGTCCACCTCATTACACACTATCCTGAGCTAGTTTTATCCAGTCCACCTAATTACACACTATCCTGAGCTAGCTTTATCCAGTCCACCTCATTACACACTATCCTGAGCTAGTTCTATCCAGTCCACCTCATTACACACTATCCTGAGCTAGTTCTATCCAGTCAACCTTATTACCCTAACAATATCTTGTGATGAGTACAGGATATGCAACTCAAATCCTAAACTTATTACATCCACAAATATCTTTACTTATAAAGAATGTACCCTTCGTTTACCCTGTAAACCTTGAATAATTCCACTGTGGTTTAATCTAAAATAAGATTCGCTCATAGTGTAATCAGTAAAGGTAGGACTGCTAGTCTCAGGGTAGGTAGCCTGACCGCACATAGTCACCATGAAGTAATTTATTGACAGTATAACTCAAACGTGACCTCAAGGGCTGCTTATGAGCCAACCATCGTGGAGTTGAGCAATGCACTTGTAAATATTTACAGCAACGCTACCAGCATCGGCTGGCACACGGTCTAAGTGTAACTAGTCTAGTCTGGTCTGTCGGTTATTTGGAGGTCTGAATTCGAATTTCGGATGGCGGACAGGGTGTTTTTACTAAATGGTTTCACACACTACTTCTACACATGTGGGCATGTCTCTTCGAAAATACACTTTCCATCTTCCTCCTGGCTACCATATTAGCGTGATTAAAATGAGTATATTGCCTGGATGGGTAGTAAGATTTGGTGCAAGAAATTACTTAAATTGATAACTATGTTCGTGATAAAAAAAACCGGATAGTCAAGAAAATGTGAGTTAATAGATTTAAGTAGTTGAATGTGTTGCTTGAAAGTCTAGACTCTAGAGAAATAAGATGAAAGAGCACTGTTCAGTCTTTGGTTACTTTTCATATAGATGGGAAGAATAATTGTCATAGCTTTAAATATTTTTAACTTCTGCACTAAAATTCTAAAAGTTCAGTGTAGGTAAAGCTTAACAATTTACCAAATAGTTATGTTTTCAGGCTTCGGAGGGATGTGCTTTGGGTTTTTTAGCATTTAAAATTTTAACTAATGATAAACAGCCTTTGGCGTAGTTATGAATTAATTAGTTTCTTCACTATCGGTAATAAGTAGGTATAGGTGGCAAAACGGAGTGAAAATATAAATATATGTATGTTTAAATTCTCAATATATTTATGCAGATTACACGCTGATAAATTTTAACATTAAAGGTGGGTTGTGAACCTTCAGGGACTTGCGCTAAATAGACCATGAGGACTGGTGCCGTTTCATTTTTGCAACATCCTATAATGTTCTAAATATTAATCAAAAACACATACTTTAACATATAATATTATTGAAGCAATATCATTAAATAAATATTTGAGTGATATTCTATTTTTGTAAATTTATTTAAAAAAATATAATTACAAAATGTTAAACTGTTACAGAAATAGCTTTAAGAGTCTTTTCTTGCTTGAGTTCCTTCCATCAATTCGTATTTTTATGTATAATAGCGACCGAACGTGAATAACAACTTACAGCAAACTAAAGCAACTTGCCCGAACTATTCAATGTAAACATATGGTGGCATGAGCCAGACGTATGTTAACTGGCGCCGTTGCGTATTCACAACATACCTGTATGGCGCCAATTAAAACTCCCGTATCTCAGAAAACACAATTTTTGAATGTTTGATGACATACTACGCAGCAGGAGCTAATTGAGTAACACTTGGAGGGGATCCGACCTAATTACCTTGTATATTAAAACAAAATTACAGCTGTTGGCAAAATGCAACAGTGCCAGTTCCCGAGGGTCAACGCTTTCCCTTTCAGCAATATAAGCATATTCCTAATCCCTTGACAATAAAGCCCAGTTTCCTAGTTAATTTCCATTGTATCTTGTCGGGTGGGAAACCCGAACTCTCAATTAGTCAAAAATGTCGCTAATTTAATCCTAATGTGCATCTCCAGTTGTGGTTTAGATTAACTTGAATAATCTGTGAATTGTGTCTTGTAATGCACATCAAAGTTGTTAAAACAAATATAATGAGAACTGTTTTTACATTTTGTATGGGGGTTTCCTAGAACTAAAGTCGAGAAACTCTCTTATGATCAAATAAAAATAAAACAAATCAAAAACCTTACAAACGACGGCAATTGTTGTTAAAATTTTCACGGCTTTCTCTGCAATGTGATTTCAGTCTCTAAATGAGTTTAAAAATTCACAGATTTTGATTGCCCGTAGACTGGGCCTACTAATACTTGACTCTTTTAATGTTTTCTACCGGGTTCTACTAGCTATCTGGGATATCCACATTTAATTACAATGATTGTGTAGGGTTAAGGAATGTACAAGTTAAAGTAAATGTATCCACATTTGTGTTTGGAGGAACTATTTGATAATAAAAAATCCCTCTGTACATCCGACCGAGATTCGGATCAGACCTCCCAGCTAGTTTAATCTGTCTGCCCACAAAATTAGGATATATATATATCAATATTAGATCCCTTGATACCTTGTTGCTAACTTATTATTAATAGTGATTTATTTGCCTCAATTCAATAATAAGTGGGATTAAAGAAAGATGGCTAATTTCACAGAAAATATGACGTCTGAGCTCTGATTGATTGTTGAAGATATATACGTTAGTCTAGTTTCAATTTGACAAATATACTTAGCCTTGATTAATTATAGAAAGCCTTAATTTATATCAATAACTTTTGAATGAGATTGATATTTTTTGTCACATGATAAGCGTCAAGTATGATTGACTATAACTATGATGTGTGGTATTCAATGCTAATGTAAATCACACATGTAGACGATAGATATAAAATATAAGGCCGATTTAACAATATGTCATGCTCTGGCCATAAGTACTTCATGATACCAACTAAACCCCATTATAAAATTTCATAGAAACAAGATAAGGAGTAAGAATAATAAACTATTTTAAGAAGCACGGGTAAGACTGGTTACACAATTTAAAAACTTGGAGACATTATAAAAATGTTTGCTTGATTATGTAACTTTAATAGCAGGCAATGAGATCAGACACAATCACCTTAAAATTAAGTTTTTATTCAATAAATTCAAACTGTTGCAAACTTAAAGGCAAGTATTCTTTGACAGCCAACAGGAAGCAAGTGTTGGTTGGTAGTTTGCTAGAGCTAGACTGTGTTAGCTATCTATGCGTGTATTTATAACCTGTGAAAATGAAACAAAAATGAGTTAATTTTTTTAAATTATGTAACCAACTCATGTCCCTAGTCCTACCCTTATTTATGGCACAGAAGAAATAATAAAAACTATTCAAAAATTTGTATTTTCATTATTTAATACAAAGGCTACTAAATTGAATAGAGAAATAAATACAGATATTGCTCTTTGGAAACTGTATAGATTTGTGAGTTCGGGCTATTTTAGTAAATATTTTCAAGAAAATCAACACATTCTCTAGGCCTATACAATTAAATATTTTGCTTATATTAAGTACATTTCTAATTATTAATTTATGTTTAAATCTAATTTTATGGTATACTTTAGTTAGTAGTGTTTGTGGCCCGCATTGGTGATACGTTTCTAAGGCGAGAAGCTCGTAATACTAGTGGCTGGTAGGTTGGAGTTCAATTTTCGGCCATGTGTACTGCGGGTAGTATTATATGTATATTGATTTATCACCGATTTTCTCATCACATCCCCGAGCTAATGCTTGTTTATTTTCTTCAAGCTACCATCACAATCCCTAAATATCAGAATAAGTCTTGAATAATCATTGTGTTGAACGTACAAATAAAAACAAGGTTGAAGGGGATTACCATTATTTGATTGGGGGGGCACTAACACACCTTTTTTCTATCTTGTTATAAAAGCCTTCATTGTCTAAATTAATAATGTAAGCATCATTTTGAAAATATTGATCCAGTTTTTAGAACTGGAATTATTAATGAAAAATGAATACATAGATAGAATAGTTATGAGTTCAATAAATTATAATAATAAGCGAACTCTGCTAAGGGCCTATCATATATATGAAAAAAAATGAATATTTAGATAAATGGAGCTGAAGGTGTCAATAATTGTTCACTGCGGTCTTGAGCACACCTAAAGAGCGTAAGTTTTTCAGGTTTAAACGCTAATAAATATAAACTCTAGGGTCAAATCAAAGAAACTTTTAGCTAACAACTTTTATTTCCATTATCGGTTTCAGCCTATGGTCTGGGTCTGTTTTTTATTCAAGCCATATATTTTCCACTGCCAGTCTGGTCGTAGTTTCATATGCCTTATAATCCAACTAGGACCGGCATAGCATCCGGCCCTCAGCCGTTAATTTATCACTGTGAAAGTGTGAACACACCTTTAAACAATGATAAAGGTTTCGGCCATGCCGGGAATCGAACTCGGGACCCTTATTCAGTAGACAGGCACTCTACCGACTGAGCTAAGGTGTCGGACTTAGTTATACACTAAAATAGTAATATTCTAATCATGGTCACTAAATTGCGCTTGTTTAAGGCTTAAATTTAAAATCCGGCCACTTTTTTTGGGCACGTTTTAAGGGTTTTGGGCACGTTTTAAGGGTTTTTTGAACTGTTAGACTATGATAGGAGTTTGTTTCATATTCGTTAAGGTATATTTTCTTGGTGTAATATTAAGGCTGCTATCTTTTTGTAAGTGTTATTTGAAATGAAATAATTGAAAACTAAATAATTTTAAAAGAAAATCTTCAGATCTATGGTTTATTTAATCACTTTATCTTAACAAGGAATGTGTTATCACTGTCACCTCTGTGGCAAATAATTCCTGATAATGGTTCCGTAATCTTGTTTGTCAAGCAATTAATGTGTTCACAAATAAATGTCAGGTAATAAAACTTGTAAGTAATTGCGCTTACGTCACTAAGAAAGAAAACTAAATATAAATTATAAGTAGATCTAAAGGTTTTGCTAAATTACATTAATTAGTGTTTACATAGCAATATAGATGTTAACATTTATTAATTGAGACTGAACGGATCTACAGCATCAGAGATGTGTTTCCCCGTTTGCCGCCCCCTCTTATCGATTTTCAAACCAAGCAGAATGGAGGGGGCTACAATGAAAGGGAGGGGTTTATGTACGGAGTTCGCTCACTCCAGAAGGCTGTGACTTCTTTTAGCCTGTATCTATTCGAATACAATACTCGGGAGGTTATTGCCGAGCGTGGATTTGGCAACACCTTTTGTGCATATGGTGTAGACAGAGATTTAGTTTGAAAAAGTAGTATAGTGATTTTTTATACTTTAGACAAATTAATGGTTAGTTTTCATGTATAGATATTATTTGAAAAAAAAATTCTAAATTATTAAAAAAACAACTCAATTGTAACAGCATTTAATAAAGATAAAAGAATAAGCTTCAAACGTGGTTGATTAGATTGCAATATATTTTTGAGTGGTTTTAACGTTCACCATTTATATAAGATAATATTTTTAAATTTAGTAAAAGCCATTCTTTTCTACTTCTATACGGTACCATCACCATTTTTTTTATTTATATAATATTTATCTACTACATAATAATGGGATGTTGTGCTTCAAAGGCTAAACTAGAAACTTCTGTGCCAAGGTCTGAGTCTGGAAATAAAAGGTAAATGAACAATATTTCTAAATAAATGTATAGATTTATACAATTTAGGTTATTAGTGGTGTGACTAGTCTCATCTTGTTTTGATAGGCTAAAACAAATTAAATTTATTTCTAGCAGTAAAAGTCTTATTAACATGTCATATAGACATGAATATTGATAAAATAACTATTTTAATTAATAACACCCTCCACGGTCCATGATGTTTTGTACTTTTGGATTGTCACAAACAGTACTATGTGGGGTAAATCACCCACGTTGGTCAAAATTAGATTTTTTTTAAATACTTCTGCAAATTATATTTTAAAATGGGAGTATCTTAACCGTTTAACATAGCATAAGGGCTCTTAATTATCTTTTCACTATTCCATTATTCCGATTTATTTTTCGCTCATTCACACTCCTTAGTTAAGTTTAAATGTGACATATTTCTGCATGCTGTTTATCTTGGAGATGTTAATATACAGACATATTGAAATAATTTGAACCATGTTTGCGTGATAAATATAAACCTTATTTTATGTGTTAGCTGTTTCACATTTCCTATAAAAGTATTTAACTGAGGTATGAGTGTGATGGGGGAAGGATCTTGAACTATTGTTTGGCGAAAAATTAGAGCAGCCTAGCAGAAAATAAGGAGTATGTTATGTGAAAGAATTAACGAGACTAAGGTGTTGAAAGCTATGAAAGGTTAAAAAAAAATGGCAAAGCTGATGGAATAGATGGGATCACAAGTGAAAAGATTAACTTGGGGCCACGGTACTAGTTGCTAGATTGTGTGAGTTGTTCATTGTGTGTGCTGGGATTTCGACTGTTCCTAATGACTGGAAGAATACTGTCATTATTCCTTTGTATGAAGGCAAAGGCAGTAAAAGTGAATGTAAGAAATATAGGGCAATTAGTATGTTGAGTATTTCAGGCAAAGTTTTTGGGAGAATCTTAGTTGAGATGCTGCGTGAAAAAACGGTTTACAAGATTTGGGGCGTGCAATGTTGTTTCACGCCAGGTAGAGGTAGCATGGACCAGATATTTATATTACAACACGTGATGGAGAAAATTTTGGCAGTAAGGAAGAACGTGTATTGTGCATTTGTTGATCTGGAGAAAGCTTACGATCAGATAAATAGAAGTATGTTATGGAATGTTTCTAAAGAGTGTATGATGTGGATGCATGGTTAGTAAATGCAATTATTATGGGGGTGCATGATGGAAGTAAAGCGTGCGT
Source organism: Timema bartmani (assembly GCA_902151455.1). Lineage (NCBI taxonomy): Eukaryota > Metazoa > Arthropoda > Insecta > Phasmatodea > Timematidae > Timema > Timema bartmani. The sequence continues at coordinate 24,269 of CABFWB010004822.1, read as the reverse complement.
TAGTGTGTATGGAGATCTGAGCAAATGGTTTGACATTAAACCAGGTGTTAGACATGGTTGTTTAATATAGTCGTGGATAAGTGTATGAGGTTTGCTTGTGAGGACGCGGTTTGTGTAAAAATAGATAAATGTTAATGTGAGAGTGCTGTTATATATAGATGATGCCGTATTGCTGTCTGAGAATGAAAGCGACTTTCATAATAAATTATATCGTTTGAATGTGGCAACAGGCAGAATGCATCTTCGTATAAATGTATCCCAAACTAAGATTATATAGTTTTTGATAACAGCTCAGAAAATAAATTTCTGCTTGGTATAAATGGAAAATTGTTAGAACAAGTGAATGCATCTCGGATAGTAGATGGATGTGTGTGGACTACTGCAAAAAATGAAATAGTATCGAAAGAGGCAAATATGACAGTATATAATTATAAGTGTGTTGACACCAATTTTATTTTATAAATGTGAAGCGTGGGTTGGTCAGGAGAAACACAAGAGCAAGGTGAATGTGGTTGGAATGAAATGTATGTGGAAAAACTCGTATGGATAGTCAGTAATGAATGGGTGCTGAAGGAGCGTGGTTTGAAAGGAAATCCCATGATGAATAAAGCATCTTACGTTGGTTTGGGCATGTTGAGAGGATGAGTGTGGATCGAGTGACGAAGCAAATATATGAAGGTAGAGTGTGTGGATCAAAAGGAAGGAGTAGGCCATATAAGACATGGCTAAATCTGGTATAAGAATATGTGGAAAAAGAGCCATTAAGCGTTTTAAGAATAAAAATTATTTATGGCTCGGTGTTTGGATGTTGCCTAAGTGAAGCGAGAAGTAGGCAAGGATAGGAAAGTGCGGATAAAGTTGGTGAGGATGGATTAAGTGCGAAGTTGTTTTTAGCTATATGCAGTTTCTTGCCTACCCCGTAAGGGAACGGCGTGATTATGAATGTACATATGTATGCATTTATTTAATTAAGGATAGATATATATATATGTAATATATAAGGATATATCATCTTTCTTTCAAATAACTTAATTAATTTGCTCGTGACAAATCCTTGAAAATGCATTAGATATTAGAATATTTCTGTCCTAGCTACTAATGCTCAAAACCCTTGAGTTATGATTTAAAAGAAACGAGTAGTCGTTTCTCGGGAGAAACATTTAGAAACGTTTAATTATTATTGTTTAAGCTTAAGTTTCATCCTTCCCATTTTTACCAACCTATGGTGTCTGTTACCTATTATAGCAGGTGTCACCATTTTAAGTATATACAATGGCTTAACCTCCTTGTGTAAAGCGAACCAAATGAAGATATAGTAGTCGGAGAGTGGTTTGGATTATATAAGATATTCAGCTTGAATGATCAAGACATAACATTAAAAATAGCTTGTGTTCTGTATCATGTATGGACTTATTTATTTAAAAAATGTGTCCATAAAAATATATACAACCCAATTTTAATTGTTTTCATCGAGTAAGAAAACAGCACGTGTAAAATGTTGAGTTTTTTTTATATAAGTTTGAGAAATTGCGTATGTTTTCATTACGCGGTATTCTTGATTGGTTTTCTTTGGAATATATTTCTAGTTTCTTATATATTTGTTTCCGGATGGATTTTTTGTGCTTTCTCAGAGGATATGTGGACCGTGCATTATGTGAGGATTTCTTGGTCCCTCCAAGTCACGCCAATATTGATTTTCCTAAAGCGTTCGTCCATTTGTATTCTAGCACATATAGCTGGCCCTTCCTGCCAAGCGGGAAGAAGCTCCCACAAAGACTCATTAGTAATATTATAGCCTGAGGCTTTCAATCACCCTCATACTATTTGGAAGCTTCAAGGCTATAGACTAAAGCAACCACAGGATCATTTTCGTTTTAAATGTATAGGTGAGGCAATGTGAACTTGAGATTTGAATCAAATAACTGCTACTACAAGAATCAAATAAATAGGCTGTATATACATGTTGTCAGGATCACCCACATAGGGGGCACGCGATCTAAATTTTAGGGTCATCTAGTATGTTTTCCGATGATGAAGTCGGGGTTAGAATCCCGGATGGGTGTATTGAGATTTTTTCCCTAAATTGTTAAGTTTTCTCTCCACGCAAATGTGGGTAAATTTCCTCAATTATTTCTTCCTCTTCCCTACCCCATCCAAGGTCTAGCTTTTATTATGGAACGATAATGATGATAATAATAATAATAATAATAATAATAATAATATTCATTCAATATAGTAATGTATTTTAAAGCAAAGGAAATAACTTTGCCATTCTCCATTTTGTTGGTTGATATGAGCAAAGTATTATTTTTGGGGCCCTTATTTTCTATGAAACTTTTGTTAAAATATATTATACATTCGTAATGCCATCAACGATACCATTAGTCTCACAGAACCATCAAGCTAAATCTGATTGAAATTGATCATGAAGAACCTCCCTTTCTTTTACAGTGATCATTTAGTCATAGTGAGAACTGGGAACTGAAAGATACCTCAATACTTGGAATTAAATCTGGGCAGTAGTATAAAATTAACTCGCTATCACCTGCTTCAGTGGCTGCATGGTCTAAGGTGTCACTCTCTCAATAGACTAGACTGCCGATGACTGGGAGATCGGGGTCCAAATCCTGGTCAGTTTTACTGAGGGTGGTTTTTCCTAAATGACTTTCCACTTTCCCTACCCGCAAATGTGGATACACTTCCTCTAAATTTAACCTTCCATACCATAACACACTAGCGTAATTAGTACATATGTGTATAACACGAACGGGTAGTGTGATTCGATGATAAAAAAATAAAAAAATAAGTACATATAAATATCAATATTACCTAAAAATCAATGGTGGCCTCTTAAATAATTTTTCTACTAAGCTGCAGTCATGCTTAAAAATTGCGAGGCATTAACATATAAATACATCCGGCAAAAATTCAGAGCATAACGTCCTACTCAGGTTATAAGTGCTATGTGCTAATTGAGGGAATGAACTAGGGATGAAGAATGTGTAATTTAGACTAAGTGTACTCCAATTTGTGTGGAGGAAGAGTGGAAAACGATTTAGAGAACTACCCTCAGTACACCCATCTGTGATTCAAACCACGATCTCTCTGTCATCAGCAGTTCAGTCTATTGCAAGAGTGACACCCTTAGACCAAGGGTTCTTAATCTGTGGAGTACGCCTTCCCAAGGAGGGATGGACAGATTCAAGGGGGGTATGAATTGCCTTTAAACTATTATTTTATCCGTATTTCACCTACAAATTGATCGTAGAAAAAATTCTAAAGTGCTTAGGGATGGGAACCTAACACGAAATATATATTTCACTAACATACTTTGGATAATGGTCAGACGTTAGTTAGACAACATACTTGCACTGCATGTCGCTGGAATCTGCAGACATCTGCAAACGCCAACAGAAGTCGTATGTCAGAATTATTAAAACGGTTATATGCCTTTTCAACTAGTTAGATAAATTTATCAACCTTGTTGCTCGTACAGATTATGTGGGTGATAAAGATTTTGAACAAAATTGATACAAGAATATATGATGATTTATCTGGTGATTGAAAGTACAGGAAGAAGTGTTTGTTTCCTATTTCGTGGAATTATCTTCTCTATACAACATAACACAAGTCAATATAAATTACGTCAACAACAGGGAAGAGGTTAAGTTTATTACTAAAATATGGCTTAAGCTAGCAAATATATTTTATTTTATGTGCATTGTGCAGAAACTATATCTATAATATAACTTTCAGACCCCAAAAAGACATTTTCAAAGAAAAGTATAGGGAAGATTACTTTAAATTTGGGTTCGCGTGTTTACTAAAGACGATAAACCTAGGTGTTTTTTTATGTGCAAAAGTTCTCTAACTATAACATGAGGCCTACTAAACGGCAAGAACATTTCACAAAAATGCACTCCAAAAATTATTGAGACTCGCTGGAAATACCAAAGCAAAAGAGCTAAGATTCCACAAATCAGGTATGATTACTAAGTTGTGGGAACTGCCAAAACCCATCTTCAAGTCTCTTATAAAGTTTAGTACATAATCGCAACAAATAAAAAGTCTCACACAATCGGCGAAACACAGATCAAGACTGTGCCCTTAAAATGGTTGAAGCTTCTCTCGGGCACCAACAGTGGAAACAAATGTCTGAATTACCTCTGTCAAATGACTGTCATAAATGCTATAACTAGGAATGTCTTCCGATGTTTTGGATCAACTCGTGGAGAAACTTGGACTCTGCGCTTTGGACTTCACTGGGATGAAAGTATTGATGAAGCTCAATGCAGCCAACTCTTGGTCTTGTTGAGATCTGCTAGTGATATGTGCATTAAAGAATAATGTATTTTCTGTGAACCACTGCTTTATATTACAAACGCTACTGAAGTTCCAACTAATGGATTATCTTTTTCAATACACAATAAAGCAATTAGAATGAAACTAACAGATCACACCACTTCATCATAATATATTCCTAATAGGCAAAAACTTTGTAAATATTTCAGGCCAAAATACAAGATTAATCATGGAAAACGTACAATGACACAAAGTAGGTCTACTAATGGGTGAGTACTTGCCCGAGTTCTATTTAAACAATAGTTTTTCAATATGTGTTCAGCTTTAAAATTAAATTAAAAGGTCACACAATACCTTGACTTCAACATAATATATTTACATAAACAGGTGAAATGAAAACTTAAGTAAACATTCAACTGAAAATGTTGTTTCTACAGAGAAAAAGGAACTTAACGAATACAACTGAATAATCATCAACATGAGAACACACATGTCGGCAGAGAATTCCGGCCATGTTGACATGCAAAAAGTGCGTAGTGCGTATAATCAAACTTGCACTCTTCACGTGTGCTCTACGACAGACAACTACGTTAATAAATGCAATGAAAATATTTAGCTCGTACATTTTTTAAGAACTTGGGCGCCCCCAAACTATGGCACCCAAGGCCGTGGCCCTACTGGTCCACCCTTTGGGCCAGCCCTGGTCTTGGGCTTGAATCACATGCTTAAAAAAATTCTGCCAAGAAGTTGGAGCCGAACATAGTTTTGTATCACACGGAAGTGCGCTGGCTATCTCGTGTAAGAGTATTAACTTGAGTTATGGAATTAAGAACTGGGCTAGCCATATTTACTCAAGAAAAGGAAAGGAAATCATGTAAAGAATTTAAACCGAAAGCTCCGTTGTGTCGGTGACTTATCTAACAAATATATTCACACTTGAATGACCTCATCATTTCATATTTTGAGTCATCTGGATAATCTCATGGGCATTTTACTCAAAACGAATTGAATAGTGACAAGTGGATTCAAAATCCTACCCCATTTAATTTGTAGACTGGATTATGTTGATATGCAAAAGGATCACCTTATTGAGTTTTAGAGCAAATCCTTGCTAAAAAAATTTTGTTCAATCATAATCTTGATAAATGTTGGTGCTATTAAATGGATGAATACCCTGTTTTGATATTAATGCTCTTTTAGTTTTAATTCCATTTGCAACAACCTATCTTTGCAAATCTGGGTTTTCGACTCTGGTCAGTATAAAAACCAAAGATAAAAATCGGTTAGATGCCATATATGCGTCTAACATTGTCCCCCAAATAACTAGACTTACTGACCGCAAACACCATCATCCATCCCATTGAAGTGATTTTGCTTTTTCTATGTGTGTATTTAACTACCTAATAGAAATATTTTTTAATAAGAGTTTTAATCAAAAAAACTTTTTTTTTGCCTGTGTTTGTGTTAATTTCAGTGTGTGCACTTTTTTTAGTCAAAGGCCTAAAAATGCAAACTCACCTTAAAGTGTAGGTTGGAGTCGTGGTAGACGTGGGTGCTAAGATCTATCCCGAAAGAGATGTCGCAGCAAAAAGTTTAAGAACTACTGCCTTATATCATGTGGCCACCTAAGAAGGTTACAGGCAAAACTTAATGCTCATATTAAATCAAATCTTTTGGCAAGAAACTTCCATATATACACACAATAAAACAGTGTGCCCCTAAACAGAATCGCGCAGTAGACAGCGTCGGAAGTAGACACAAGATGAGGTCTATACAGGGTGTTCTATTTATAAAAGAACTCGGGGTATCAAAGCAAATTTTATTAATGAAAATTACAAATATCACTTAAATGAATATATATATTTATTCATTTATCATGAAAGGCCATCTCTTCATGTGTGTTTTTTTATGACTAGTACACTTTGATGTGTGCCCCATTCTATCGCACTTGATGGATTTAATATGGAATTTCAAAGCCCCGAAGTTATTTCATAAACACATAGTAAGGGGAAAATGTCTTGACGGTGGAAAACATCTATGCTAGAGGATTATAGCAGAATAAAGCTGAGTGCGCATTCTGAAACATTGTGGTGGTACGTTCTGGCCGCCGCACAGTAAGCCCATTCATTTTCCGTGAGGCAGAGCGCCCATTATGTCATCTTTATGTCCTTGAAGATATTGCGGCTGGAATATTATTGAAGATCGTGGAAGCACGAATTGAATTGTGATCATAGGCCATGACATCACGCCATGGACATACATTGTATTCTAGTGAAACTTTATTAGTTACATTTTAAAAAAAGTATTTTTTTTTTCAATATTACATGATTTACAAACATTCTCAAGTAATATTTTTATTATTTGTTGGTAATACATAGCACTGAATATATTGATAAAGTTTTAATATAATGTTCCTTCAATATAAAGCATTAATGTTAAAATGCTTTTTGTTTGAATCATGTTTACTCCTGTATACTTTTCTTACTCTGCTGAAATGTCACTTGTTAGAGAAGTTTAGGTGAAGATGTGGTTTTAGGAAGGTTGATGGGGTATTCCAGTCAGTTTCTTGGGGTCAATATTGTAAGCAAGATAATTTGAAAATCAAACCGTGGTGGGACGAGTTAATTTTCTCATTCCATTTTTATAAAATATTGAGACTAGATAACAATGGCTAAGCAAGTCATATAGGCTGGTTTCAAAAACATTAAAAGCAACAGAGTATTAAAGCAAACAGTAATGGACTTAGATATTTTTAAAAACATGCAATTAAGATTCGGCGTTTTAATGTTATAATAATAAAAAAATTCCATTTTTAAAATTTAAGATCAAAGAGAATATTTTGCAAATGGTAAGCTTCATTTTATATTTTGAAAACATAGTAAGGCATAGCTTGATCAAATTTTCTTTTACTTCTTTAATATTAAGTGTGTTTGATTGATCCATAGGTTCAGTCTGGATAATTAATTGCTATAATCTATTTTATTACTTTACTTTACCCATCTTCGTTTTAGTGTATAATTAATTTCTTCTTTTGATTCAAATTTTTTTGGGTCAAATTTCCATCATTTTATAAGATTGCTTATATGCTTTTTCTATACTAAATTACATTAGACTATAAAAAAAGTCACTGATTTTGCGTATATGTTTTTATTCTGTTCAAAGACATGCCTTGTATGCACATACTCAATTTAGTCTTCGCAGACACTTCAGGTTTTATTGAACTAAAAGAGCTTGCGATTTCAGTTAACCTTTTTTACTGGGTACTCAAAAGATTTGTCTATCCTTCCAAGGACTATATTTTTCTCTTGTGGTCAGGCTTTAGTTAGAGGGATGTTCTTGAAGAGACTTCCCGTCCCAAGCTTACAACTGAGTTAAGTACCCACTAAATTATCAGAGTAACTGAATACTCTAAAGAGATTTAGTTCAGGTAGGACTTATTTCTATATAAAGTGCAATGTCTTATAGTGGGAGACTACTATTAATGATGAACTATATTTCAAGTGTATCTATCATATTTTGGCTGATCAGCTATACTTATATTTTATTTAAACAATTTGAAATTATCAAATAGCCAAAGCTATATTTGTTTTAATGGGGAATTCTCTATCTAGATATCATTCTGAGAATTGGAAAATGACACCTGGACACGGGAATCGAACCCGGGACCTTTGGCTTAGTACGTCATTGCTCTGCCACTGAGCTATCCAGGAATCTTCCCGTGCCCGGGCGATCCCTTAAAATTATAATAATTGTAAAAGTGGCAGCAACAAGTCAACTACAGAGTCGAAGGTGGCTGCGTTATCTGATAGCAAGTGATCTCAATTATTATTATTATTATTATTATTATTAGCACCGCGTCTTACTACCCATTCGAATTATACACATTTACGCTAATGTGTAATGGTAAGGTGATTGTGAGATGAAATGGAGGACCTACAGTTAACTTGGAATCCGAACCATGGTGGAGGCCTGGCATTCCTCACATTCACAAGTTGTGATTAATAAACGTCTTATCAGAGATGAAGGAAGGGTTCGGCAATCAGATAAATATGTGCCGGGACCGAGGATTGAACCCCGGACTCTGAGCACGAAAGTCTGACACCTTACCCCTAGACCACCCAAGTGATCTTAATAAAATCATAAAATCACACATTTGTAGCGGACGATTTCCACACGTCCATCATACAATCTGCTTTAAAATATGAGTTAAGAATGACCCTGGGCACGGGACGATTCCTGGATAGCTCAGTGGTTAGAGCATTGGCACATCAAGCCAAAGCTCCCGGGTTCCATTCCCGTGTCCAGGTGTCAATTTTCAATTTAAAGAATTTGTAAGTAGGTATCCTTCGTTTACGTCGCTTGGTTCCACTATGGTGTAGCTTATGAGATAGGGTTATAGATCAGCAGGTCCCAATATTTGATGTCCTAAGAATTGTCAAAAAATTACTTTAAGTGACACTAAAAATATAAAAAAACTTAATTGAAAGAAAACTCGTTATGTATGCACACTACGATTGCCACCCTTTCCCGCTTAATTTTGTAGTTTCTCGCATGAAGTGGTTTTTCGAGCCATAGAGGGAAAGAGGGTTGGAAGTTAATTGCCAAATTTATCTTCTCATTTCGAAAATCAATAAGTTTAAACCTTTTGGTCTAAACGGAAAATAAGCTTATTAAATTGTCCATTTTTAACAGTATTTTTTTTTTCTTCCAGTGAATCCAGCAACATGGTGGACGCAGCCGTACTGGAAAAACTAGAATCTGGCTATGCTAAGCTAGCTGCATCAGACAGCAAGTCTTTACTTAAAAAATACCTAACTAAAGAGATTTTCGACAACCTTAAGACGAAAAAGACTTCTTTCGGATCCACTTTGTTGGATGTAATCCAGTCTGGTTAGTATTTCATATTTATTACTTCAGCTCTTCATGACGCTCTTATAGTTGCTTGACCAAAAATAGATTAAGATTGATATTGTCAACTTACATTTACCTGAAAATTATGTTAATATGTATGTTAAATATAAAAAATCTAGACTCCCTCCTCCCCTACTTCTGATTGTTAACATTGTTAAAAGTATTATAAATTTAAAAACTAAACTCCACCGTGCTTGGGTATTTTAGTGCTCTGTCAAAATATTATGCGTGTGTCTCTGTTACCAACTTTGTTTATGGCTGTTAATGTGTTTATAATTCCATATGAATTATAAAAAAATATATATTTGCTTATTTTTATTAAGGCCATAGCCAAGGGGGGATTTTGGGGGATGAAACCCTCCCCCGCCCCAAAATTTGACAAAAAAACACCTTATTTACGGTTTGGACAAAACGATAAAATAAAAGCATATAGCTGTCACCACTATTATAATGTTTATGTACAATTTTTAAAAATAGTTTTGTGATTGTGTTCATTAGTTAGATAAATAAATGGTACGGGGCACCGCACAGACTTTCTCTCTCTTTCTATAAATTCGTAAGATTTCTGAACGGAATAATGTACATTGTATCATCACCACTCCACATAAGAACACGCATAAAATAATATACAATGATATATAATCAATGAGAAAAGAGGCGCATCTTTGTCCACCTAAGAGCATTTCAAACAGTTTAATGTCTTCCACAAGGGTCAACACTTCGTATTAAAATTTCGATTTCTGGTTAAAATTTTAACATTTTATAAGGTGTTGCAGATCTTCAAGTCATCGCATTGATATTTAATTATTCATTTATACATTTTGACCAATAAAAAATGT
>CABFWB010004822.1:0-13537 GCA_902151455.1 Timema bartmani | reverse complement strand
GATTTTATAAAAATATGTTTCGAATAAAATATTTGTATTATAAATATATATACATATTTGTAATGCTAAGTATTTTCATATCTCAAATAGTTTCGGAGCTATTATAAAAAATGTTAATTAATGCATCAGACCGGAGCCCTTAAAGCCATTTTGCCGAAATATTGAGAGTAGCCATTTTGTTTGGAATATTTATTAATGTTCATAAATGAAATTTAATCAAAATCGTTAGAGCCGATTTTTAGAAAATCGACTTTTTATCTTTTTTCCCTTCAGTAAACTACCCTTAATTTTAGGGGTGGATATCAAATTCCAAAAATCCCTCGGGGCAACTCTATGAAAACTCTAGATATCAAGTTTCAGCTCAATCGGTAAAATAGTTTAGGCTCTAGTTGGAGGTACGGACGGACATTCAAAAACAACTTTTTCGAATTCAGGGAGTCATGAAACGTCAAGATTCATCAAAATCTCGAGTTCGATTTTTTTGACGATCACCATACTTTCTCTACCTGTAAGATAGAGAGAAAGTAAAAAGATGGGTAAACTAAGAAAGAATATTAACAAAGGCAATTTTAAGTATTAGTGAATGTGGGGAGAACTGTTGAAGTGGGGGAAGTCTTTGAGATTAGGAAACAACAAAACTCATATGTTGAAAATATTCGATAACACTAAGTAAATGAGTCTATAAAGAAACAAGAATTGGAGAGCTGGGATAGGATAGGTAAAAAAAAGGGTTTGGGGAGGTGGAGTGTCGAGCTATCAACCCCCAACTGGTTACAGTTTACGAAAATATAAATAATGGCAGTTTTCAGACAGCCTGTCTGGAGATAAGTAAAGTGTTAAAAATAATGACATGTGAATGCTTTTAGTTTTGTGAGCTTAGTGTGGAGTGTAAACTAGTGTTAATTAAGTTAGTTATCGTGAAGGTTAAACTGGTTTAATTATCCTGAGCCTGCATGCCAACTTTTGTTTTTTAAGTTAGCACTATGAATTCCAGTAAACGAAAAAAACTAAGTCTTATTTTCGTTTTTAATAGGAAGAGCCATTTATAAAATACAAACATATTTGTTTGTGGTATGAATTGATCATAATTTACTGTATTACTTGTGTTGATTTATAGGTTTTAATAATATATCAAATGTGAATGCTGCAGCTCACTCGATTTGACCTATGACACATGCCATATGTGAAAACTGTTTTAAGTTACTTTTGTCAGTGCCAAAAAAAGTGTATTTTATGTGACTCTGATTGTAGTCAAGGTTGTCGGAATAGCTGGGCTACTAACCAGAACAAACTGTCCCCCTCCCTTCTCCCTGACATCGGTCTTTCTTTTCAATATCTCTGTCTCATAGTTAAAAAGTCAGTTTTCAATGCATCAGGTCATGTTGGAAATATCTTTATTTAAATAGTGTAAAATTGTGGACTATGTGGGCAAGGGTAATTCAACCTTTTATCCAAGCACAAAATATTATATCTTTAACTTTATTATAAAAATAAGAAATCATCTTTAGAATGATCGAAGTTGGGTCAATGATGGTGAAACCTTATTTATGTAAAGGAGGTTGTTTAGCCAAAAAAGGGATTTTTAGGGACTTGTCCTCCTCCCAATCCTAAGTAATTCCAGAGACCCTTAACCGGGAAAACGTTTGTCAATTGGATGCCGCTATAGGATAGGTCTTCGCCTGGGATATTTTTTGTTAATATACTTCTCTAGAATATATTTAGAGGGGTATTACCTCAAATAATTTTAAATGAAGATTCACTGAGAAGATATTTAGAACGATCTTCACTTAATAGATTTTTTTAATTCGATGGCTTCAGAAACTATTTTAACTTTTTTAAACTAAACATGTTCGAACCGATAAGAAAGGGTGAAATAAATCTAGGGGAAAAAACTATTTTAATAGGGCAGGGCCCACCTACCACTTATACCTTTGCCACCACTTTTGCCATTATTTAAGAAGTGTTCAAAATAAATTTTCGAACACTAGGGGCGAGGGGGTTATATAAGTTTCTATATGTTAAAAAAATATACAGCACTTCAAGTATTTAATCCCTGCCATTAAACTCCAGATAGTTCCTAACGTAATTTAATATTTAAAACTTTTCTTTGCCTGTGGCAGTTGAGAAACTGTGCCCCCCAAACTCTACCCCCCCCTCCCCCCCGAAAAAAAAATTTGACCTGGTTACGGCCTTGATTTTTATCAAATAATCATTTTAATTCTATATTTTTGTGGCAATAAGTAAAATTAAACCCACTTCAGTGGCCGCATGGTCTAAGGCATCTCCCTTGAAATAGACTAGACTGCTGAGGAGGAGGAGGAGGTCGGGGTTTGATCCCTGTCAGGTGTATTGAGGATTGTCTCTTCTAAATGGTTTTATACTCCACCTCCACTAAATTCAACCTTCCTCATCCCTAACACATTAAAGTAATAAATACATAGATGTATAACCTGAACGGGTAGCAAGATTCACTAAAAAAATAGTAACATTAAAAGTATAATCGTGCTGGTCCAACACGGGTAACGGCTGCCCCCTCCAACCCTGCATTTTCTTGTATCTTAAATAACGTTTCCAGCAACCTCTAATACCATCCTAGCTTTGGCTGACATTTTCTTTAAAAGGGTTCTGTACCAGAATGTCAGAATTCATGATCGTGCATTTACAATCCTAATAAAATTCAACACTATATTCCAAAACTGCTTGCTTTAAACCAAAACCAAGATTTTTTTTATTTTCCAAAAACCATATAGCAAGCAATCACAAATAAACACGGCCTAGATTAGCTACCTGTATGGTAATATGTAATATTTACCTCTTCATGGTAAACTAGCATCGATTAGACGAAACTGTCCTAGTGATTAGTTAATTAACCAATAATAGGTGACCTGGTGGTCTAGGGATAAGGTGTCAGACTTCTGTGCTGAGGGTCCGGGGTTCAATCCTCGGTCCCGACATGTATTTATCTGATTGCCAAACTCTTCCTTCACCTCTGACAAGACTTGTATTAATCACAACTTGTGAATGTGAGGAATGCCAGGCCTCCACCGTGGTTCGGATCCCACGTTAAACTGTAAGTCCTCCATTTCATCTCACAATCATCCTACCATTGCACATTAGCGTAAGTGCGTATAACCCGAACGGGTAGTAAGACGCGGTGCTAATTATTATTATTATTATTATTATTATTATTATTATTATTATTATTAACCAATACCTCAGGGGCTTAGTGTAAGGGCAGACTAATTAAGAAAATTTAATGTTGGTCCATCATACTTCAGAATAAATTCACAACTAAAAAATCCTTCAATCACTTATTTTAACTGCCACGGAATGTTAAAATATAATTTTTTTTTTTCAGGTCTAGAAAATCACGACTCTGGTGTTGGTATCTATGCTCCTGATGCAGAAGCCTATACACTTTTTTCGGATTTGTTCGACCCCATCATTGAAGACTATCATGGTGGATTCAAAAAGACAGACAAGCATCCCCCCAAGGAATGGGGAGATGTAGACACTCTGGGAAACCTTGACCCCAATGTGAGTAAAACAATAGTTGGGTAAAACATGCATCTATTGTATTAGAAAAAATATAATTACACATACAAACCTTACATTTATTATTTTAAGATGTGGTGTGGGAATATTTTATGTAGGGGGGAGGGGCCAGGCTCAGGATTTTAGCTAGAGGGGGTACCACTGTTTCCCGTCTCAACACCCTTCCATATAGCTTATACCATTGGACGTATCCCAAAATAGTTTTTCACACTAATTGGGGGAATGAGTGTGAGTAATTTAATTTTAGTAAAATTATTTTTAAAAATACAAGGAGTGTTAATATTTAAATAAGAATATATGCAATGGAATTTTAATGTTACAATTTTTAAATTATTTGGCTAGCAATAACAATTGCAAAGCACCATACTGTAAAACACGAACATTGAATCTTCTAAGAAATTTAGAGATAATTATACATCAAATTATCCATGTATATAACAGCAACCTTGTATAAACAAAAGAATACATGATTACATAAAAATATTTGGACTGAAAGTTTTTTAAATGATTAGAAAACACATTAAAAATGTTAAATTGATAACAGTTGAAATTATGTTGCTTATTAATTTTTATTTAAGTAAATAAAGATTGACACAAGACATCATAAAATTCTTATCTTCTCCTTGGATCCCTTTCCTATTTAATATAGATGGTCTCTTGTATAATAATCAATACCAAGGGGAAACAGGACAAACAGACCAGTAAAAGTAACGGATTTAAAATCACTTTAATAATAGTACACTCTTTTAATTAAAACTATTTAACAATGTAAATATATTTATTAACCCCCCTCCCCCTCATTTTATCATTCCACCACTCTTCATTCTTTAAGTTCTTCCATTTTCATCCTCTCACTTACACTTTCTGTTATCTGCTCCTCCCATCTTTTTCTTGGCCTCCCTTGCTGTCTTTTTCCTACATACTCCATTGCCAACATTTTATTTGGCATCCTCTCTTTTTCCATCTTCATTTCATGATCATACCACCTGTCTTGCTTCCTCTACAATCTCATGTACTCCCTATACCCCTACTCTTTCTCAGATAACTTCATTCCTAATTATGTTTCTCCTGGTCACAGCTAACATGCTCCTTACAAACTTCATTCCCATGGCCTCCACTTTCCTAGTCTCTTACATTGTGTCCATGTTTCTGCAGCATATGAGACAATGGGTACCAAGTACGCCCTGTAAGTAAGGTATGATAAACGTGATAAATATTTAGTACCTGCACACTAATGTCGCTATATGAAGACATTTCGCAATGTAACATAACTTTCGTTAAGGGGGAATATTGGGAATATCTCCCTTACCCAACTTTTAACCTTCTAGTTTCCACATAGCTTTCTTTACCTAGACTGTCCATTCACACAAACAATGAGCAAACCTAATAATTACTTTCTCCCATTATTTTTAGGGTGAATTCATTATTTCTACCAGAGTGCGATGTGGACGATCTCTAGAAGGATATCCATTTAACCCTTGCTTGACTGAAGCCCAATACAAGGAAATGGAAGACAAGGTTTCTAAAACACTGTCTGGTTTGGAGGGTGAGCTGAAGGGGAAGTTCCACCCCCTGACTGGTATGGACAAGACAACACAGCAACAACTTATTGATGACCATTTCCTCTTCAAAGAAGGAGACAGGTTTCTGCAGGTGAAGTATATTCTATATGTACGGGGACTAAATGCATCTATAGAGCAAAGCCTTTGATAACATTTGGTCTGTTTATTGGAAATAAAAAATCCAATTTTAATGTAAAAAGGCAAAATGATAGCTGCATTGGACGGATTCAGTTGACACACTTGATTTAAACATTGAGGGTAAATATTTGTCCTAATAAATTAATCTAGTGGCAGCTCTAGGATACATTTGTCAGTGGGGCACACCTTTAGCAGTGACAAAACTTTATTTTTAGTTTATATATTTTTACACATAGGGCATTTAGTAGTTAATTCTTTATGATAATGAATAGGAGAGTAGTTTTGAGGAAATACTTTCAGTAGCCTATATATAGGATGGTTTTACCATCCTCTATATATCACTTTGGCAAACCACCTTCCATGCACTCAGCTGAGAGTCTTATCGACCTATTTAGTCCTTCAATCTATTAGACCATGTGTGTGGTTGTGGAGTATCCTGATGTACGCCTTGGGCAGTGGGTTTTGAGGCGGGAGGGGGGAAACCTCGTGGTAAGGAGCTAACTCTAGGAACTATAGCAGTTTAAAAAATAAAACCTAGAAACTAAACAGTACAATATATTAAACTAGGTACAGGAGATTTTGTACTATCTAGCTGCCATTAGATAAAAAATATATCTGTCTAAAATATTTAGTGCAGAACTACTGGTGAATATGATAATAGTGGTAAATCAACTTAAAAAATTTGAGGAACAATAAGTTACAAAGTCTAAACTAATTGGTTGATACTGTCTTATATACCTTTTATAATTAATTTATACTTAGTCTTATATTTAATTTTATTTAAGATATGCTACTGCAGTAAAATGAGTGCTGAAAATATTCTATCTAACCATGATATACTCCTGCAAGTACTTTTAAATTATCTCATTTAAAACCCTTTTAATCCCGATACTAAATTACAGGCTGTTTCATGATGCAACTACACAAGACAAGTCTGCTAGCTTTGAGAGTAAATGGAGAGAAAAATGCCTTTAATTGGACCTAATTTTAATGTTAACCTATATTTCTAGGCAGCTAATGCATGCCGGTACTGGCCATCTGGCAGAGGTATCTACCACAATGACAACAAGACGTTCTTGGTGTGGTGCAATGAAGAGGACCACCTTCGTATTATTTCTATGCAGCCTGGTGGTGATTTGGGACAGGTAATGTTGAATGATACATCAAGGCATGTTTAAATTAGAGTATCTTGGAAAATGATTTAAATAAATGATTTAAGTTATTTAGATGGGATAAATATATGTATAATGATGATCTTGATTTTAAATGAAGTTATCTGGGCACTACTAAAATATGTTATTAACTAAGAGGTATAAAAATGGTCCCCATATACATTTTGTTGATCTAGCTTTTTGTTTTTAGCCACTTCTCCAAACTTATAAAAATAAATGTATACATTTCTTGCCCTAATATTTTTTTCTCTTTTGTCCAAATTTTGCATTTAAAATATAAATATTGTATGGCTGATATTAGTTTACCTTTATATTTTCAAAACAGGAGTAATTTAAGTTAAGCTATTAAAAAAAATAGTTTTAATGAGTAGGCCTACTTATATAAATTATAAGTTACTGTAATATTTACTAAAAACGAAGTGGAATTAATAGTAATTAAAACAAATACACATAGAGTATGAAGAAGTAAGCTAGTTAATATGTTGGTGTTATGAAAATAAATTAATCTCTGTAAAATTTATTTTGACTATTTTGATTCCGGTGTCATGTCCTACATCTGCTGACTGATATATTTTCCTTTCAAGCATCATGGATAACCGAGAATATTGAAATCCTTTTTATGGTAAAGATGTAGCTTTCATTTGGTCAACGATTAGGCCTATTACCTTCACATGTTGGCTCTCAAGAGAGGTTTCCATATATAGTAAATCAGGAATGATTATTCACGGGCCTGCATTGGTGGGTCCATGGGATAAAGTATCTGCATAGCCTAGTCAAGATTGCCAATACCATGCTGACTTTTTCGTACCAGTTCAGTCATCAGTATCTATGCCGATACTGGTGAGCCCCTTCTTTCTTACCAGCGTCCTTACTTGTAGCATTGTACGTGTCCAAGCTTCATGGTATTCAATGCAAGCAGCTTACCGTCCTATGTTCCATCCCCCCAACTATGTCATGTATGAAACCAATTGGCGTAATACAAGGCCAGTTGGTATCCGGGTGTTATTGGTCCTCTACGCGTGTTGGAAAGTCGTGCCAAAGGCTATCTCCCATTTCTCCAGGTCAAGTTTATCCCTGGAAGATTCCCTCCTTTTTTTAACATCCATTACTGTTTCCAGCCCATGGCCTGGGTCAGTTTTTTATTAGAGCCATATATTTTCCACTACCGTCTTATCAATTTAAGAGTAAACCCACATTTCACTAATGATACTCTTACTCAACTTTACCGGGAATCTAACACGGGACTCTTAGCTCAGTAGATATACACACCACCGACTGGCTAAGGTGTTGGATCATTTTTATAATAACAAATCAATCTATAATAGGTAGGAATATAGGTGGTGATCAGACATCTCTATCGGCTTCAGTGGTGTTTCCTCTGGGTGTACACATATAGATTTGTAAAGTGGATCCATGTGTTCAATAATAAAAAAATACACTTAAACGTTAATTTACTGTGGTGAATATTTAAAATAATGTCTACATCATTGAACTAATTGAATCAAACCGCTTATGACCTGTGAAAGGAATTTGAGTAATTGGTAATGAGAAATGTTTATATTATGTATATTGTTTCCATATCAATGCTGACAACAGCTTTATCTACTAAAATATGATTTTGAGCCTTGAAATGGATCCGCACTTAATATCTTTCTATTCAAAATCTAAAAAGAATGAATAATATTAATCTAAATAGCATGATCCTGTAAAGTAATATCTCCTTAACATGCATGCTAAAATGCATCCCCTCAAATAATTATGCTGTAATTTTATAACGTTGGTTATTATTGTTTTTTACTACCTTATATATTTTAAAGCATCTTTCTAAGCAAGAAAATGCTACTGATTAACCTTCAGTTGTGATACTTTCCTTTAAGATTTTGACTTGTTAAAAGTGATATAACACATTGTTGCCAAGTATGTATTTATTTATTTTTATGGATTATGAATTATTTTTTTCAGGATAAAAGGTATATTTTCTAAAGTGAAAAGTTGGTGTCTTTCAGGTTTACCGTCGTTTGGTTACTGCTGTAAATGATATCGAGAAAAGGATTCCTTTCTCTCATCACGACCGTCTTGGATTCCTAACATTCTGCCCCTCTAACCTTGGCACCACTGTCCGTGCATCAGTCCATATAAAGGTTCCAAAGCTTGCTGCCAATCGCTCAAAACTGGAAGAAGTAGCTGGGAAATTTAACTTGCAGGTGTGTATAGTATTCAAATGAAAGCTGAATAGTTTTTTTTTAATATTGGTCAGTTTAAAAAACCTTGTGAACAGGTAGAATCTTTATATTTTAATAAAGTTTCTATAGTACTATGTTAATAGGTAATTTATTGAAATAATGGAAATACTGTTATCATGAAACATATATTTTCAGCATATAAAGGCTTATGCATACAGTAATTGTTCTAAGCAAAATAGATTATATAACTAAAAATTAAGTTATCGGCATGTACTAGATAGAGATAACCATAGGATATATTGAGAATATAATAAAATATCGATTAGGTTTTCGGTTTACAATCTTGTATTATGAGTTGAAGAGATCACATTACAACAATCATACTTGAAAAATCACGTGTAAATCGATTATACTTAGATTTACTAACCAATTGTCATAGCTAAACCAAAATATAACTTTGTTTGTATGTACTTAGCCTATGTATATTTTTTCCAAAACAGGCCTCCATTAAACAAACACATTCTATGAATCTAATATTGTTTAACAAACTTAAGTTGTTGAGTAAGATATGTATCAAGATTTATTTTATAGTTGTATAGTCTCGAAACGGTGGATAATTTCTAATAATCTCTAGTTTAAATTAATTGCAAACATTGTTTTGAAAATGGTGTTTAAACACAGTTTTGGTCAAGAATCTATACAAAGCTTGATTATACTTATTGTTTTGAACATTGTTTTTATAATCACATAATGCAGTATTAAAAAGCTAAAATTTCTTAATTTTCCATCACATTCTCCTGATGTTTCCTAGACATCTTGGCAAAGTACTATTTAAATTACTTCTATAAGATACCGACACTGTTAAATGATATGTCAACATAATTCATTATTTGTTATAATTGTAACATTTGGGAAATCCTATTTATTCCTTATCACAAATAGTGCTATGGCCACTTTAATCAAAACAACCTGCATTGGCGGTCACGTGGTCGTCAATCTCAAATAGTCTAGTTTATCGGTGACAAGGAGATTTGGGCTCGATTGTGCAAATATGTGGATAGATCAGACAGACAGTGAAACCCTATGAATAAAAATAATCTTGTAAAACCGGAATATTTATGAATCATAGCAAAATACAACTCTAGCTGTATGGGTATGTCAGACAAATGGTCGGTACAGTTTTAGAGAAGTTTCCTCCTATATTTCACTAGACACAAATGAAAGTGGCATAATATTTTTCAGCTGTCACACTAACTTAACATGTATGGTATGTTTATTGAATGTTCAGCTGTCGTGCTATATTTTTCTCATGATTTTGTTTTACTCTTCATGGCTCACCATATGCCAAAAAGATTTATTTTTGCCTCCAAGTAATACTAAGTGTAGGTATGTAAGAAATGATGATTCGTGTTACTTGTCGGTGTCAATAACAAAACAAAAACTTTAAGCTAACAATTATTTCTGAACTTGAAATAGGGATCTACATTGCAGTCCATAACCCGTTAACAAACATGTAAATATCTCACTGCTGATTTCAATTAAGAAACTTATAGTAGTGAAAATATTAAATTTAGGACTCGTCCCAGAATACATAAACAAATTAGTTTCTAGAAAGTGGCTACATTTTGGGGGGAAATTGAGTTACTCACCCAAGCAGAAGTAGGTGATCAAATCTATTTAACTACCTTATATCCTGTAATCGAGTGCAGGAACCAGTAAATAATAATAATAATAATATTATTATTATTATTATTATTATTATTATTATTAAGTCCTATTGAAGTGAAAGGGCGTTTGTTACCAAGTAGCAAGCAGACTATTGGATGGACCACAAATGGATGCATCTCGGCCGCACTTAAACTAGCTTTTTAAATGCTGCTCACACATCTATAATATGTCTTTGTTTGACCAGAAGCCAACTGTTTTTCTGAGCTCTACGTCAAAATAAACAGAAATGGGAATCAACACAAAGGAAACAGTTTTCACATCCAATTTTTTAAAGATACTTATTCAAAATTTAATTTTGGCATATTGGAAGAAATGAATAGACCACCGTTCTTAAGAAAATACCCGTTTATAATTATGCCAATAAATAAAATCTTCAGACATTTTAACTCGATGCTAGATCAGAGCTTTGTATGTTAAATAAGAGTTAGTAGATCGCACTGAAAAAATAGTATACTGTCTAATAAACTCTCTGGTATTATCATTACTAATTTTATAAAAATCTCTTAAGCCAACAAGAGGTGAACTTGTAAATTCCACTGAAGAGTTTTTGCATTTTAACTTTGAATTTAGTGCTTACTAATAATAGGCTATGGTACTGTACTTCTCGGAGGTGTGGAATTAAAAGTTGACTTAAGCTAACCATTTCCTAATACGGGACTCCATTTTCTTAAGAGGAAGACTTTTTACGATTGTATTGTTTTATGTGGTGTTGCACATCACTAGTTTGGTCTTTCGTATAAACGGTTGAGTTAGATTTAATTTTTTAACTAACTAAAATTGTGAAGTATTTCAATGACAAAATTATAATTTTTATTATTCGAGGCAACATTTATTTACCACTTTATAAAAAATATTGCTGACAAAGGAAACACTTTATTAAATATCATAAACAAGCTATTCTGCAAAAGTATTTTATGATAAATAGAGAATAGTTTTATTTCCCCATTTGAATATTAATGCCCTTGAATGAGTTAAGTAGCGCTAGGAAATTGTACAGGCACTTTCAAATTATTTAACGCTATTAGAAACTATTCCTTCTACACTGGGAAATATTAAAATATACATTATTTGATTGATGAAATGAGTTACATATCTATAAATCCAGACTGGATGGTAAAACACAAGTTTTACTGGTCATGAAGAAATCACACACATTGAAAATTTTAAATAAGCTCTTACAAACATAGTACCACTGTTAGCACAAAAAGCCCACTAATCATATATCTTTTTGCATTTCAAAATTAAAAATTGGGATAGCTATTTATTAATAAAATATAGTATTTTATAAAGATAAGAGTGTATAGGTTGCATGAAAGCAAAGTATGCAAGATAATAAAAACATTTTGACTTGCAAGAGACATGCAACCTCAAAAATAAATAGCTGTAGAAGTATAGTATTAGAAATTTTTAATTGTTATTAAATTTTAATATTATTACTAAAACTAGTACTACTAATATTTAAGTAAATAAAATTGATTTCTATAATTACATCCATCTAGATAGTTTTTAAACTAAAATCCTTCTAAAATATGTTGTTTCACTTTTTGTTGTTATTGTTGCATATCATTCTAGTATAATTTAAAATGATTTTGGTGATAGAAAACTTGTCTTGTTTAATATCTCCCAAATACATACTTGCAAACCTGTAGAGTTCAAATGCAGATAGAAATGTAGTAACACGCAGTGCAAACATTTATTAAAGAAAAAATTATATGACTTTATTTCTTAGTAAAAGTTTGGGTCTCATTTTGTTTTTTGTAAATAAAAAGGAGATAGATCTATTATTTTAATCGTTTTTTGTAGGAATTTAAAGATGACCTTTATTCTTATACTTTATTAATATCCGCAACTTAATCCGATATCGGCACTAGTAAACTATAATTTATTTGCGGGTACATTCATATGCACAGAGCTCTAACAATGTTTATGCGGATTTTCGTTAGTCAAATTATATTGTAAATGGTCACATTAGGCTATTTGAGATGGTCCACAAGAGAAAAATAATAAATAAAATATTTCCAAAGTTTGTTTGTTTGTTCGTTCGTTTGATTAAACTGATTGAAACTGACTATAAAAAATATGGAAATGGAAACGTGATCTTTTATAATATTTAAAAAATCTAAAGTGACTGCATGATTTAATTCTCAACGGACTCGCTTCGGTGGCCACATGGTTTAAGGCACTACTCTCTTAGTAGACTAGACTTCCAATTATTGGGAGATCCAGGTTCAAATCTCGGTCGGGGTGTACTGATGTTTTTTCTTAAGTGGTTTTCACTCTTCCTGTATGCAAATGCTGGTACACTTCCTATAAATACAACCTTCATTCCTAAAATTATTAGCGTAATTAGTACATTAGTGTGCAACCCAAACAGGTAAGACGCGGTTCTAAAAAAAAATCAATGGAATAGAAACATCTTTGAGAAACTGATATGGCTCATGCATTGTTAAAAGGGCTTTATAGAGTTAGAATTGAGTGTTTCAATGAAAAATTTATTAGAACAATAAAGTGTAGTGAAAATTTTCAAGTCCCCTCACATATTAACAATTCCTTAGACTGTGCCACTCAAGAGTAGGTATTTTAAGCTAAACAAACCTAAATTAGAAATACATTTTTAAATCAACACGGCCTAAATTGAGGTGTTATTGTTTAACGTTGTGTTGTTGTAACAAAACTAGTAATTCAAAGTGTTTTGATTTGTTACTAAACAATATAACATATGTGCTGACAACATAAAGTGTCAGCATTCCTTAAAGTAAACCAGGTCAGACGGCAGAATAAATAATAACGTTTCCAAACTAACCGGGCTAACAATTAATCATCGAACCTAGGAGGGTCAGGCTGCCAATTTTGAGAGCTACGCGAGGTTAGGACGCCGGATTGCCAAGAACGAGGGCTGAGGGGCTGTCGTTACCAGAGTCCCAAGGTAGTGGGGTTCATGTCCACATTGGGCAACCTAAAGGTCATACAAGCCAATGGTTAAGCATTCCTTGCAAAACTTCATTCTGCCACAAATTTCCAAATAGTCTTTTAAATTCTTTCATATCTTTTAGTACTTCCTATCAACATCACATTTTGTATTAGCGCATAGTAATACAATAAAAAACGTAAAACCCAAGCTGAACGTCAATTATGAACCGTCTTATTTCCAATCACCGCCCCTATCTTCAGCCGCAACCCATACCGACAACTTAGGCCC
>CABFWB010004821.1:22686-53318 GCA_902151455.1 Timema bartmani | reverse complement strand
AAGATGGTTACATTATCTAAAAGTTTTATTATATTATTTTGGGGGGGTAAAAATGATACTTTTTACCTCCCTCAATTTTTGGGGGGGGGGTAAAATTTACCCCCGTACCCCCTAGTTCCTGCGCCACTGTCCATTATTAATATAAATTCTTCTCTGGTTCTACCAACAATAAGTATGTCATACAAATAACAATATACATTATCCATAGAGCATAATATTGTCTCCATTGCTTGTTGAAATATTGCTTATGCATTACAAATACCAAACTGTAACTTTGTTAACCGATGCAATCCCTTAATTGTTTTCAAGGTCAACACAAGTTGGAAACTTTCTGCTACCCTAAAATTGTTGACATCTGTTTGACAAATCTAGTTTTGTAAAATATTTCCCCCCTAAAAGGCCTGCAAAAATATCTTCTGGGAGTGGTATTGAGTAATGATCAGTACAAGTTTCTGCATTTACTCCTGAGAACTTGTAATCACCACGTATGTGAAAATTTTTTCCTGGTTTATGCACAATAAATAGAGGTGATGCCCAATTGAACTTTGTAACTTTCACAAAATTCCTTCTTCTTCTAATCGATTCAATTCTTGGCTTACTCTCTCTCGCAAAGCATATGGTACTAAGCGAGCCTTGAAAAACACTGGAATAGCCTCTTCTTTTATTATAATATTAGCAGTAATATCTTTTTTCCCCAAAAGATGATCAAAAAAGATAGGGTTTTTTTTCATAAGATCTCTCTGGCTTAAGTACTTCCTCTCCTTCGACGTCAGCATAGTGCCCTGAACACAAGCAATTTGAAAATTATAATTCCAATCTAGCTTGATTGATCACATCTAGTTATGCCCCATGAGCATCTGCAACTTTTTTCTTTGCCCTTTTACAACAACCAATGGTAAACAAAACTCTTGTCTCTTGTGTTTTATTTCTGCAGTAAATTTCCTTATTACTTCTAACTTCTGTCCAGAGTACATATGTAATTTTAAATAACATTTGTTTAGTGGTACTTGAGGGAATTTCTCTTTGTATGTAACATCCGAACAGAGTGACACAACTGCTCCCATATCTAAGATCATTTAAACCGGTATCCCTCTAATTTTCACATCTGCAGTAAACCCCTTTTCACCTTCATGGATGGTGAATGTAAGATTATACAGGTCTATGGAGTTGATCGGGTTTTTTCTCACACTAGCTGTGTTGCCTTTATCTGCCACATAGTTTGAATTAGCCCCCTCCAAGAATTCATCCAAATTAATTGTTTCAGAGTTTCCTTCTTCTACTCGGTATATCCTCACTATCTTTTGTTTGAATGATGTTGAAGACTTAGCTTTACATGCCCTAGCTACATGTTCCAACCGACTACATTTATTGCATTTGAATGCTATCAAAGGACAATTTGGTGTTAAATTATCTCCTAAATAACGTACACACCCAATCTGTTTTTTGTTTCACTTTGCATTTATTTCACTTAGTGTTTGTTTTACCAAGTGAATTTCAGAAGTAGAGTTAGGATGCATTTGCTCAACATTGACTGTAGTGTCTCTCATTAAAGTGGTGATGTAAGGGACATAACCGGTCAGTATTTCTGAAATGTATACAACAAAACTTTTTATGGCCAAAAGAAATCAAATATTGCTTCAGTACAAACAGAGTTTAATTTTCTTCACATGGTGATAAAACACAGTTCTTGAATATTAGTCAAGGGTGTCCTGTAAATTAATGAGAATTTTCTCTCTTCATTTAAAAAGCTTGTCAACTAATACTGCTATGCTCATGACAGATATTAAACATCTGTTGATATCACCATGCGAAGAAAATTACACTCCATGTTTGTACTGAAACAATACCGGTATTTATTTTAGCCAAAAAATTGTTTTTTAAATAAAAAGTGGAAAAACAGTGGCCTTTTCCAGTGTTTCCCACATCTCCCACATTAGCATGGCTATCTCCTTAGCCTTTTGAAAAAGTTAAATTTTCCTCCACTAACAGTTTCTCTTAATTTCTGTATAGAGAACCCACAAACAAACTGGTCTCTGAGCGCTTTAGCTAAAGAGCTTATGTACTTACAAGTAATTGCTAATATCATCAATTCTATATCATATTCTGCAACGGATTCCCTAGAGTTGAAATTAAATCTTTGGGTATAAACATTACGCTTTAGTGAAAGGTGTTGTAAAATTTCTTCTAAAAATAAATCTTCTTTTTCACTGGGTTTTTCAAGGAACTTCTTCAATGTGTTGTACACTCTTGGTCCTAGCAGAACTAACAAGAAAGTCCTCATGTTTCCTTCTTTCACTTTGTTAGCCTTAAAGGGAATCCAGTCTTTCAGTGTTATTCTGAAATGAATCCACATCTTCATTAAATACTCCTATCTTTCCACAGATAATTTGTAAGAATATGTTTAACCCTACAACTTAAAATAACTCATGTAGGTTATAACACAACTATTGGTAGCTTTTTGTAAATACTGCACACGCATATTTCGATCCCATCTTCATCAGAAGTTTTGTTGTTTCATGTATAAACAAAAATATTTATTTATGTACTAATTACAGCCCACTTTGGTGGCTGTGTGGCCTAACGCGCTACTCTCGTGTAAGACTAGAATTCTGAAGATTAAGGTTCAATCCCGGTCATGTGCACTGAGGGTGGTTTTCCCTAAATGATTTTCCATTCTTACCCAAGCAAATGCGGGTGCACTTCATCTAAATTAAACCTCCCTAATTCCCAACACATTAGTGTAATTAGTGCATAGGCGTATAACCTGAATGGGTAGTAAGACCCGGTGATAAAGAGACTAAGAACATAAACTCTTGCATGAATTTAATGTTCTAATCACTATTATTGCTCTTTTTAACTTACAAGTCAAAACTTCATCATAGCCTTCATCACACTCTCCCAATTCCCTTACCAAGGTCTTCTCCAAAGGTCTAAACACTATAACACATGTAAATTTATTAAGTACAGTTCTTAACTTAAAAGAAAATAATTGTCACAGATTTGATTCTCAAAGTATTGTTGCAAAAAATGAATACATCAGTGCCTGTGAAGCTCTGTGAAGCTAGGCTTTACCTACAGCCAATTACCCGAACGGGTAGTAAGACGCGGTGCTAATAATGATACAGCCAATTGAAACTTTTCAGATGTTTAGGTAAATATAATATTAGAAATTAAAATAGGATTAAGATTGAAACAAGGAAGAAACCACATCCAGATAAGTTATTAATTGAAAACATTTTTTAAATAGTCTCTGTAGGCTTTCAATTATAGTCCCATGTTCTTTTAATTACTCTAGTGGATATTCATTCATTATTTTAAGTATATGTCAATTCAAGAAAATTTTACATTATTATAATTATATATTTAGAAAATACTTCAATTATATTTTGAGGAAAATTATTGCACAGACTAAACAGTTAACACCATATTCATCTTATAAAACATGCTATTATGTATAAGCAATTAAGCATGCTATTATATATAAGTTAAAAATTGCTTATATTGCATCAAGTTTACCCAATTACCTAAATGAAGATTTTCAAAATAGAAATATTGACCTATCATTAAGGTGTAGATAATATTTACACTTTTTTACGGCAGAATTTAAAACATATTAAATAAAATAAAATAAAAAAACTGTCAATCCAAAAATTTTAAAATAGTTGTAAATGGTTTTAAAATACTATGATTACACTCTGTTTATCCTGAAATGTAGCAAGTTTACCTTGCACATTTCCACTGTGGCCTAGATTATAGGATCGGGCCATATTTATAGAAAGTAAAGACTGCTACCCCATTCTGGGTAAACTGTTTATACATATTCTGTCAGGGTTGACTAAATAAGATAGGATTATTTATTTGTATGCCTGTGTAACTTGTATGATTCAGAAACCACAGCTCTTTCTACACCATATATATTTGAATAGAATTATATGCTCAGGAAGAGTAGGTGGTAAGCCCTACTTTATTGTAATATGAATTTGACATATAAGGCACTATCTAAACTCACATGAAGCAGTGTTTACTAGTTGCAGTATGCAGTAACCTAGCATTAGGCTATGTAATCTTTAAGATAGGTTAATCCTGTCATTGAATATAAGACTAACAAATCTTTAAATTTCATTAAAGATTAGTTATCAAAGAAATAATTAACTTATCAGTGCAGAATATTATTATTGTAGGCAGGGCTATTAAATATAGACTTGATCTTTTTCCCTTAGTAATTTTTAGGTAAAGATTAAATACTAAAATAATTTTATGCAGATAGCATGGCATAAAAAGAACAATGTTGTGCATATCCACAACATTACACTTAGATTATCTAATATAATATTAATAATAGTATTGCTTTTTTTGGAATTGATTGATAATACAATGAAACTATTATCAGTAATACATGATTGTTGCATTCTTACATTCACCATATAAACATACTTAACATTAGCAGGACTATGTCAAAACTTTTACTCAAGTACACAACAAAATGAAACAACTATTGTTGACGTTTTATCTAATGCTCCTAACCATCTGCTACAATTATTGTTACTATACAATAGGTATAATTTTTTTAATTCGTTTAAAACAATATTGTAAATAAGTCTTGTTGTTCAACCAACAACTCATCTCATTAGTTAGAGACGTTGTCTCACTGTTGGTTCAAAGCATGATTCTCATGACTACACTACAAACATATATATGTTCCTAATTCACAGGGACTTTGTAACCGAGCTTTGATGATACTCCTGCTGCCCATAGAAGTTTCATTCCACATGGTCATTAATCAATCTCAGACCCTAAGGAGGATATGCCAACAAGAACCAAATAATAGCATTATTAGGCATAATTTAAAAATTATTTTGTCACAAAATTAAAAAAAAAATATTAAAAAAAATTGCTCAAAGCAATGTATTTATAAAGTACATAATAGTTATATATATAAAAGGGAGACAAAGAAAAAGATAGGAGCAGCAGATAACAGAAAGTGAGCAAGTGAGAAGAGAAGAATGGTGAAAGGATAGTAGATGATTGAGGCATTTTACTATACTGACTGAGCCACAGGCTAGAAACAGTTTATAATGATGATGATGATGATTATTATGTATATGATTATTTATATATATATTTTTGGCACTGCGTCTTAACACCAGTTCGGGTTATATGTATATGTACTAACTATGCTAATGTGTTATGGATGAGGAGGTTGAATTTGGAGGTAGTTTACCCGCATTTGCGTGGAGGAATAGTGGAAAACATTTAGAAAAAAACACCCTTTGTACACCTGACTGGGATTCAAAATATGATCTTCCCATCGACAGTCTAGTCTATTGCGAGAGTGACGCCTTAAACCATAAGGGTATTTATAAAATAAATGCATACTTTGATAAAATATGATTTTATGTCTATCATTTTTAATATAAATTGGTAACAGATATCCTATCATTCATAGGAATTTGTTTAGATATTACGTATTGGCCCGAATATAGTGTAATGTTTTTCTTCTAAAAATGTCCTTCTGAAAACTGTACTTGTATTATATGTGAGGACCATTAACCTTTTATTTTTCACGTAGAACATCTTCAAAATTTTAAGGTCGTATTATGTGTGAGGCCATACTATATTCTGACCAATAAGTTAATAGAAAAATGACATTTTTCTACCATATCTAAAGATGTATATATCTATTTTGTCTGGTTAAAACATTATTACTATAATTAATACTCATTTTCATTTACTTAGGATTATTCATTATCCATCTCTCCACACAACTTATTTCAATTCTTCTTTTTTTCTCATCATCATGAACTGTTTCCAGCCTGTGGCTGATTCTGTTTAGTAAAATGCCTCCATCTCCCTCTATCCTTCCACCATTCATCCTCCTACACTCTCTTCCACTCTCCTCCTCTCCTCCAACAGCCAATAGGCTCCTTTTGCTATATTAAATAATAAATGTTCCAATTTACTAATAAATAGTTATTATTATGAATGACATTGCAAAGAAATCACTTACCAGCTACAACAAAGAAATGAATTAAATCTTGAATGTTATTTAAGTGATGTGAATGGCAGGCATTTTGCGATGCAAACGTTTTTACCACATCACTTATGTCAGTTGATAATGCTTTTTTACACTCTACACTTAAAATGCTGAGAATACTTCGTCTTTCTTGAGACATGGTACTGCACAGATAGTTTATATATTAATTATATATTAATTCCAATTTTGAAAAGGAATGTTCTCACTGGTAAAGTCGGAACATCAGAAAAGCTGTGCAAAGGTAGATGCTAGGTGCCAGGGTGTAACTATAAATTAGTAACAGATCAGTCAATTCCCTAATTCATGTTTTGGACTTTATCTCATCCACCAAAGCAAGTCTGAAGCTTTGAATTTGAGATGGAAATTCATGTCAGGTCTTATTTATACTCCATTAATAATTGAATTGCTACCCGCTTTGGTGGCCGGATGGTCTAACATGCTAATCTCGTGTTAGACTAGACTGCTGAAGACGGGGATATCGGGAATGTGCACTTAGGGTGGTTTTCCCACTCTCCTTCCATGCAAAGGTAGGTGCACTTAATCTCAACCAAACCTTCCTAATCACTAACTAATTAATGTAATTAGTAAATAGGTGTATAACCTCAATGGGTAGTAAGATGCGGTGCTAAAAAAAATTGAACTACTTTCTTATTTAAGTCTTAGTCCAATGCAGTTGACAGAAATTGAGGAGTAAGTACTGTAAACAAATCGCTCAAATATATCATTCCTTCATACCTTGTTTGTATTTGGTTAACAATGATGTCTAATGTAGTGTTAAGCACTGCTGTTTGGAAAAGTTTTTCTGGATTTGACAGCCACTCATCCTGAGCCAACTCATCAAAATGTTTCTTGAATTTAGGAACTCTTCGATCCTCAAAGTGTGTCATCACCCCATTGTTTTGTGAGAGAAATTGCAGACCCCCTTGCCCCATGCAAATTATTCCTATAATCAGAGTGTATCAGCAGTGTTTTGAAAAAGAGCTAATGCCTGCGCAAGATCAAGATAATTTGATTGAAGAAGTTTTGAAACCAAGTGAACAGCTTCAAGTATTTTGGTTTGCAATACAACCTGGAAAATCTACCCAAATTTTTTTAGTTGATTTTTCAAAGTATTTGCTTCAGCTTGGGCTTCAAGTTTTTCAGATTGCAATATGATTTTGGATAGGACCTTCATAATGTCTGAATATACATAACGTAGAGCTTTCACTGGGACAAACCTTGATGACCAACGTTTAGGGCCAAGTTTTTTAGTGAATGTGAATATGATAAGAGGTCCCATCTTTTTATACTTTGGTTGAAAAACACATAGCCTCTCAACAGCATAAAAAAACTTATTTCCTTGAACACATGACGCTGCATTGCTCAGAACTAAATTTAAATTGTGCGCTTCGTAGTGAAAATATTTTTTTTTTTCACTTGTTTTTAAACCATTTTAAATGCCAGACATATTCGCCACACCGTCATACACTTGCCCACAACATTTTGACAACAGTCCCTTTTCTTATATCCCTTTTAGAATTTCTCTCTAATCCCATAGCAGCCTGGTCCTTTATTCCTCTGAAGCCTAGAAGCTTTCATTTTTTTATTTCAGTGGGCTTTTCAGATGAGTCTTGACAAATTAGTAATGTATCTGTAAGCCAGACTTAATATGTCCTTTTTACTTAATGGTTTAGTATTCATTATTATGGAGAAAAATTCAGTGGATTTTATTTCAGTTAATATTTCGTTTTCAACCTTTTTTGTATAAAAGTTGGATTAACTAAATTTGAATTTTGGGACAGAGGTATTGATACATTCCCAAACTTTCTTGGCTCACGTACCCCTTTCACAAACATTCGAGGTTGCGCAAACCCCCTGATAAATATCCATAGCCACACACTTAATTTTATACCAAATTTTTATGAAATTTAGTTATTAATTGTAATTAAATTGTTTAATATCTTTAGATTAACCTACTATAACTCCGGTAGGTACTTTGGAATAATATTGAAACTACTCTAGTACAAGTTCAAATAATTATACATTTATTAAAAAAATTAAAACTGAAATTAAATAAGCAAAGTGCTGTAATAACATTTTCTTATCTTTAATGTCACAATATTAACATATTTTATGTGTTTTTTAGTGTTACTGGATATTGCTGCTTTTACATAACTGATATAGCCTCTTTTAATTACAAAATTCCATGCCAATCTAGGTTTCAAAATTGTTTAAAAGTTTTAACAACTACTCACCTCTTCACAGGACTTATTGAGAAGGGTGTGCTTGCTCTGGATGGAACAGAGCTTTAAAGTCAGGAACCACAGATGACAAATAAAGTCTCAAGTCACTTTAGGTACTGAGCCTGTTTCTGTACTTATTTTTTAAATAGGCATATGAAGAAAAATATTTTTCGCTCAAATACGTAGAAGAAAATGATACCAAACCTGTAATAGCTTTATTAGCTAACAGTGGGAAGTCCTCCTTTAAACTTAATCAGAAACCAATTAATGACAAAGATTTTTAGATTTTCTTTAGTTCAAAATCAGTGGAAATTTCAAGGAGCTGCTCTTTTTTACTCACGCTTAGTGTGGAGGATTCCAAAACTGCTGTCTCTTACAGGGGATTGTGAATCCAATTATTATTGGACATTGCTGGAAAATATTTTCTGAAGGTTTTTCCAAGTCCCTTCGAGTGTTCTATAACCATGTTCTTAACATTTTCGTCCAGAGAAAGCTGATTTTTTACCATAAAGTCTCGAAGAGTATCAAAGCAATCCGTTTGATTGCTAACTAAACATGTTTCCCAATTATTTTTTATGAACCACAGTAAAAATGTTAATATTCGACCCCTGAAGAGATAGGTTTAAGCTGTTAATTTTTGAGAAAATGTCTGCCAGAGCCTGTGGCCACATTTGATCTTGCATGCCTTTTGCTTTGTGAAATGGATGGTTGGTAAGAAAAATGAAAACTTAGTGTTTAAGTTCAAACAATCTTGTAAGAGTTCTACCTCGAGATAATTACCTGACTTCAGTGTGAAACAATAAAAAGTTGTTAATCCTTCCCATTTCCTCACAAAGTGCTGAAAAAATCCACCATTACAGAAATATTTTGGCGAACCCCTTGGAAGATTTTGCGAACCCCCAGGGGGTTCGCAAACCACACTTTGGGAGCCTCTGCTTTGGGCCTACTTATAAGTTGCTCCAGTACAGGGTCCTATTTAGAGAGCAATTCTATAATGGCTAAAAAGTTTCCACTGCGTTTGCTAATACTTCTCTGTGAACTCGAAATGCATGGTTGGACGCTGCTAGCGTAAGAGTAACATTAACAATACGGTCAACTATTTGTTTCCACTTGATCATTTCTTTCAGACTCCATACCAACATCTGGTGTTTCTTTTCTTTTCCATGTACCGAAAACAANTTTTTTTTTTTTTTTTACAAACCTTGCCAGCCATGCCTTCTATCCAGATAGAATGAAAAGACGGCGAACTTCCATCAGCAAATAGCCAACACTGTTTGCAATAGGCAAAATCGCTTTTTGTTGAGTAACAAAGCCACTGTCTTTCAATTTTAAAACTAGTTTTTGTTGCCCTTTTAAAGTAATTTGTGGAAAAAGATATATTTTTCTACTTAGTATATCTCAGAAAAGGTCCTAAGAGCCATGGTGAACTATACATTTTGTTTTATCTCAATTTTTAAAATTTCTGAAAAGTTGGCTCGCCAACCACCGCACATGTAGTAAACACAAGTTAAGCTCAACACTCAATGCAGAAGTTCTTGTTCACACAAAACATCACAACCACTGCCTAAGGCCTACATGAAGCAACTAGAGCCCGGATTTTGGACTAGTCCACTACACAGCTGGGGGGGAAGGGGTGGGGGGTACGAGTGGGGTGGGCTCATCCGCGAGCGTTGAGAGCATCATCAGTCAGCTTTATGCTATATTGCATGAAGGTAATAAACGGTCTGTGTTATTTAAAAGTGAACAAAATAATGCTTAATTATGGTTCACAGCACTTTATGATAAAGATATTTAACTTGTCTATTGTCAATAATCAGTAAAATAATTTTTACAAGATTTATAGTAATTTAAAGTTAACTTTTGCGGGCTCCATTAACATTGCCCACCCTCCTCAACTCCCAAAGGCCTGGGCGTTACACCACTGTATATTTAAAATTTACTTTACAGAATTTCAATTTATTGGTGGGTGCAAGCTAACAAATCTTTATTTACAAACACATGTAGGCCAAGTTACCAAACAAGTTATATGAAATATACATGGTGGAAGAAATTAATTTATATGTTAAATTTAAAAATTTAACAAGAAGTTGTTTGTCATATAAAAAACTAGTCCATTAAAAAAAAGTTTTTGAATATAAAAATGGGACATTATTTAAAAGTTGAGAGAGGTGATTTTAGTCCATAGCACAGGTTACAAAACATTGCAAAACATACTTGGAATCCAAGAATAAACCAAAAACCATGTGAAACCCATACTGCATTATATATAGTCCAGGAATAAACCAAAGGCAATGTGAGACCCCCATTGCATTATACAAAATACGAGAGGCTCTAAATGAGAAACAATGTTCAAGAGACACTATACTTATATAGAAGAGTCAGTAAATTTATTCTATTTCTGTGAATATTTTGTATTAAACAACTTTATTATATTTTATACACAATCGTTTCAGTATAATTTAACTTTTGTATTTATTATCCAAGCTAAGCCTTGTTCTCACATGATTCTGTTTTTAATAATCCAATCACATGGCACTAAACCATATTTATAATATAATGCAATTTAATGGGACAGCGAACATAAGTCATATTTTGGGTTGACACACAGGAGGATAGTAACATGCATTACTGGCAGTCCTTAGAGCAAGTTAGTTCCTCTCATACTACTAGACACCTCGTGATGTTGCAATACTTTTTTTTTTAACCACGGGAATATTTTAATTTATAAATTTTCATTATAAATATAAAAGGTTGCTATTTTTTTCAGCACCGCGTCTTACTACCCATTCGGGCTATATACTTAGATAAAAATTACGCAAATGGTTTAAGGGATGAGGAAGATTATATTTATTAGAAGTATAGCCATATTTGTGTGGAAAGACAGAAGAAAACCATTTTGGAAAAACCCCTCTCAGTACATCTGACTGAGATTCGAGCCTCGATTGCCCCGTCGTTAGCAGTCTAATCTACTGTGAAAGTAGCACCTTAGACCATGCAGCAATTGAAGCGGGTGGTTGCTAGTTGATTTAAACAAAATAATTTTATACAAAGAGTGATTGCATAATTTTTTGTGCACTTTGTCTTGCTACCTTTCCAGGTTGTGTATTTACACTCATGAGGTCAAGAAAAGGAAAGTAAAAGTTAAATGAAGTGTACCGCTATTTGCGAGTAGAGAGAAAGGTAGAATATTTAGGAAACGCACATTAATATGCTTTGCTGAGATTAAAATCCTGACCTCAATTTCACTGGGAAAACCAACTAGAAGAGAATTGTAATACAGTTTATTTTAGATTAATAAAATCCACTATTTATATACAAATAAATTAGATGACCAATAAAAATTTGGATTGTAAAAAGAGCCAAGCAAATATCAAAAAGTTGTTCACAAATAAAACACAATATTTTCTATTTGATAAGTAATACAGTACCAACCTAATTAAGTCATACCTGTAATTAAGTTATCATTTATCATGATATATATTTATTATATTTTGTTATTATACATAATATTATGTAACAGTGACATAAATAAACACAAAATAAATAAATATGACACAAATGCATGTACAAACAAATAAAATCACAAATAAGCTGAACTATATGTTAGATAGTGGGTGTATGGAAAATAAAGTCTGTAAATTCTATGAAACTTTAAAATGCACATTTTTCTTCGTGATCTTTAGTTGTAGAATAGGTACATTTCTCTAATAAGTAAACGGCAGGTAGCAAACTGTGGAATTACTTAGGTATGACTTTAAAAGTTGCACAGTAATTATTTTAATGTCTGCACCTTTACAAATCTTGAAAAAGAACTCAAATGATTATTATTAGTATTATTAGGTTGAATGGAGGTGAATAATTTCTAAAAAAAATTCAAAATTGACAATATCCAAGTTAGTTAAGTGTGTCAAATTATTAGAGGATTATGACCTCCAAATATTACTTGAAAGAAGCCAGGAATAGTATCTCTTAAAAAAACTACACTCAATTGTTGTGAGGAAGGAGGGTACAGTATCTTTTTTTGTTAGCTCATTTATAGTCAATGTATTAGATAAGGTAAAGGCATATATGAGTAAAGGAATTTTGTTCAACTTTGATTGATGTTGTGTAAGTGCTTAATATATAGTCTTTATAAAGTGACACTATTATGAAATACTACTTTAAACGTTAAATAATAGACAGCTTGTTTGTTTAGCTTTATAAATTTGAGTTCACATTGCATAAAAATTTAACACATTTCATATGATAACAATTATAAAACACAACACAATAGTGTTACCATAAATTTTTTATGTGATTTACAGGAATTAACAATCCATTCATCAGAACATAGTGGTTAAAATAAGTGTGTTAATTATGTTCCGTAACATCCACATTTAACTGGCTTTTCCTGCATTAATAGTCTTTTTATGAATATACATTTGTAGAGTTTTAAAATTTTAAAATCAATAAAACACTGTATCAAAATAAGTTTTATAATTGTAAAGGTCATAATTGAATGGTAAAAGTAAATAAATATCAATGGTAATAACATGATGAAAAATTAAGTAAATGAAGGTAGCAAAGATATAAGTAAAATGTATTTCTAGGATGAGTTAAATAGATATAATTTAATTTGAATTAACTTCTCATAATTTTTTACATAAAAATTTAGTTTTACTAATAAAATATTGTTTCTATTCAATATAATTTCATGTCTATATTTAAAGCAGAATAGGTAATGACAAAGTCACTAAGATTATTCATATTCTATTAAAATCAACTAAACAATAAAAGTTTTGTTTCTATTCAATAAATCTGAGGTTAATATTAATTAAAGCAGATTATTAAGGTAATGACAAAGTCAATGAGATTATCCATATTTCTTTAAAATCAACTAAACAAAAAATAATCATTTAAACAGGCGGGGTATTAAAATTCTGCCACATATTTCCCCCCTGTCCTGTATTAAAAGAAACCAAGTTGATTTTAATGATTTGTTACTATTATGACTGGACGTTTTCCTAAGCTAGTAGCTTCTTCTTCCTGCTCTCAGGATTTAACAGCTTCATAGATCTTGCGTGCCTGAACTCGAATATCCTCATTTCCATGCTGATTCATCAATACAAAAGCTTTACTTCTAATTTTTTCTTGAATATTGACCCCATAGATTGCTGCATACCTGCTAAAACAATCATCAGTTAATAGTCGCAGGTGGAACCCAAGTAATAACTGTTAAATAAGTAAATGAATAATTGATATATATATTGATATATATATTGATATATATATATATTTCAGTAAATAGATGTAATGTCTAACATTTTAAACATATTCTTATGATATTGAAGTAATAATAGTCATTGCATAAAAAAGTACTAATATACACTTTTTACATACTTAATTTCTTAAAAAAAGGCTTCATTTTTCTACCAAAAAAAATTATAGGACAATTTAACAATGCTGGTTAGTTATTATTAGTATTAGTATTGGTATTAGTATAGGAAGAAGACTTGATAATTTACATTCACCAAACTACTGGTTTTAATCAATTATTTTGGTTTAGGTAAGGGTTTTGGTATTATAAGGATACACAAATACTCATGCGGGCACATGCACCCCACCTCTTCCACCCCACCACCCCTACACACATACACATGTATAATACATTAATTACTTAAAATTTAAAGCTATGTTGGAAAATG
Organism: Timema bartmani; assembly: GCA_902151455.1. NCBI lineage: Eukaryota > Metazoa > Arthropoda > Insecta > Phasmatodea > Timematidae > Timema > Timema bartmani. The sequence continues at coordinate 39,378 of CABFWB010004821.1, read as the reverse complement.
ACACCTGGATAAAGGAATCGAACACATGATATTTTTATTAGTGTGCCAATGCTATCTGTACCTCTAAGCTTAGTGGGGTTTTCCCATGCTCAAGTTCACACCGTTTTAATTATACAGGGTTGCATTTAAACACAGTACAACACAAAGGCAAAGAGGATTAAAATATGTAAACTAGAAAATTCATGATAACATTGTAGTAGAAAGCTAAGCATTTAAATAATGTGAATGGAGTATGAATATATGAATTGATTTTGGGAAATCATTAACAATATTTATGAGTATTCACCTTCACATGGAACCATTCAAAACATTAGCTTTGAAAAAGTGACATAGGCCTACCACAAAGTTTATTCTAGATGAGAGCCAAGAAATTTAACTGGCAAATACAAGGTCATTCTCTATCAATTTTCCCCTTTAAAGGTGTAAAAAAATGTATTCTCATTAATCATGCACAATTTGGTAGCTGAGAGACTTGCCCGAAAGGCACAGTATTTAGAAGAGCTTGACGAGTGACTGTAGAGCGGAATAAAAGGAGGTTCTGCGAGTTACTGTAGTGAGTGGAAGGAAGCATGCTCTGCAAGTGACAACAGTGAATAGGCCGAAGAAAGGAAGGAAAAATGGCAAAGAATAACAAGTGTTTATGCTGTAAAGTTGAGTGTTGTCCAGCAAAAGACTGGGCAATGTGCTAGTTCTCTGACCAATTGGTTACACGCTTGTCATCAGGTAGTTTCCGCGAGGACTCTTGACTGTTAGAAGGTGGTGCAAGTGTAAGCGACCATCAACATTGAGTGGTGGAAAAAGGGGGATATTTGAATTGATGTTTGACCACCGGCGTCATGGCCTATGGAGATTTGGGGACGCGTCCCCCCCCCCAATATTTTTCCAAATTTTAGAAAAATACCCTGAAATTGACTCTTCAATGTGAGAAGTAGAATTTCAACTTTTCATGCAGAAAATTCAAGATCAGGTTACTCGCTTGAATGATGTTAGGGAAGCCTTAAGGAAAATGAAAGAGGAAGTTAAAGGTTTCTTAGGAAATATTTAAAAACTTGTCCGCACTTTGCTAGTGTCTCAGCATCGAATAGTGAAGCACGAGAGGAGATTCAGTTCTCTGCAAAAATTAACATCATACATGCGGTAAACAATGATATAGACAAGGCTTAGCCACGTAATGTTGTGCTATGTCCACTTAAATATACTCAATACTGTTGACCTGGGAAAAGTGGCAAAGATTTTCACATAAAACAGGGATAGGAGGAGGAGAGTTTTTGGACGAGTTTGTAATTAAATGGAAACTATAGACTTATGTTCATGCTTCTAAATCAAGGTTAGGTATAGCAAGATTTCATTCCATAAACTAGGCCTACATATAAAAAGTCATTTAAGTATAGGTGAAAGAACTTAGTTTAAATGGATAGATACATTGCTGAGACTCCCTTTTCAAAGAGTTCAATGTGATGATTTTACACCTAATTGCAATAAAGATGACATAAATTCCGGTGATTGTATCATCCTTAAGTATCTAAATGTGGATAAATTGATAGGGTGAGGGGAGGGGGGAGAGCTTAAATAAAAATAATACATTGTTTTATAGAGAGAATAAAAAGAAAGTTGAGAAGGTAAGGCAAGATTTATCCTTGTCCTCCCATCCCCCCCCTATTCAGAAGGTGGGGAGACCAGTGGTTTTACCATGGCTGGCAAGAGCAAAAGACTTGTTCATTCAAACATAAGAATTGTTTAGATTCAAGGTAACAAATTAAATACTTTCTTCATAAACTTTTCTAACTACTTTCTTGTGTAGATTTAAAAATGGCTTTATTGCTGATCATGCATTGTTGTGATACACACTTTAGACAAATACAAAATAAAATGCTCAAAAAATTCTTTCAAATATCATATGGATACAAATGATTTATTTTCAGTTTTACATTATAGTACTGTATTTATTTTGAGCAATGAGATAAATAAATTAGGTTTGGGACTTTCATTTTTCAAAATGTAACTTTTAGCTTAATGTCATGAGTTATTAGCAATAACTAAATTACATTTGGTGACTTTTTGCTCAAAGCAGATCATACGTTAAAAAATAATGTCACATCAAATTTTAAATACAAGCCATTTCATTAAAATCTGAGTCAAGCTGAACAGCAAGTGAGGTATTAAATTAAAGAGGAAATGGATAAAAAATTAAGTACTGGAATAACATATTGTGTATTAAAATCAAACTAAACAATGAAAGAATTCCCTCTTTGATAGAGAAGGCTTTACATTAGTTAGTAAGTTTATTTATTTTATACAATTAATTTGATATGTAACTTACATTGTATCAGGAGAAGCAGCTTTGTCTTCTGCAGGTAAATCAATAGTTGGATCTAGCTTTTGTTCCTTTGCTGTTGTTGTTAAATTTGCTAAAAGTGTTACTACTCTTAAGAGTATATCTTCATTGGTGCTTGGGTCGAGAAAATAAATTAATCTACGTGGTGCCTGAAACAATAAACCCCTTTTATTTTTTCATGGAATTTTGAGATAAACAAGATACCAACAATGTACTCTACATAAAAATAGTAATTAATACCCTATTTGGATGTGATACTTTTTTAAATCACAAGTAAATATATCTAAAATAATCTAACCCCAAAAAACCATGTATAATTAATTACCTGAGCAGCTAAGAGGCTTGGAACCATGTCTTCATTACAAGATAGATTTACTAGTAGTTTAAGCGTCTGCAACTTCACTTGGGGAGCACCAGTGTCTACAAGTTGGTATAATGCATGTAACACTGGATAGAACTCATCATGCCAGTCTGACAATACTGCTATGTTACTGAGTGTTAACAGAGCACTAAGAAGTAGTTTCTCAGTTGGTTGTTCCTTGTTTACAAATGTCAGGAGAAGAGGTATAGCATCCTAAAAGCAAATTACAGTAATATGTATATAGAAGAACTGATATAAGGAATGCATACACTATTTAATTTAATAAAATTTAAAAGCAAAATAAATAAGAAAATTAATCTTAATACCAACTGAGCATGATTTTTTTTTCTATGCTAGGCTGATTTAAAAATCAGCTATTTAAGTATCTTTTTTTAAATCTTACTACTTGTCTAAGCTATTCATAGCTTAATAATTATGCTAATGGGTAGATTTGAGGAAAGTATAATTAAAGGAAAATACCCACATTTTTGTAGAGGGAGAGTGGAAAGCAATTTATGTAAAACCACTCCCAGTACACTTGGCTGGGGTTCAAACTCCTACTTTACCACTGCCGGTATGCTAAATAGACTAAATGAGTTTGACATTTAGACCATTTGCCCACCAAAGTGGGTATCCATTCTACTAATCCACTTTATTATAACTAATGGACAAATTGTGAAGAACATGGGATACACAAAAGCAAGGAACCTCTGGTTCAGTTTAAATTATTTTGAGGTGTGATGCTTTATTTAGCTTGGTAGTTTGATTGAGGATATTAGTATTTTCATAAGCAAGCTCATATAATATGACCTTCAAAATTAAATTAAAAATGCCCTTGGCTAGCTTCTTCCCAAACATCTTCAAGTTATTATTTAATCACTAAATAGTGGAAAGGGGTTTCTGAGCTTTGAACAGATATTTAGATATTTAATACCTCCAATTTTAATTCTATATGAACAGGAAGTAGTTATTACTTCTAATGTCCTTTGATGTATCAAGTTTATCTTATTGACCACATATTCAATCGATCATTCAGCAGCTATAGTAAAATTATTAAGTGGACATTCTATGGCTAAAGGTGAGCTTTAATTTATTTTATTGAGACTGGACAAGCTTGGTAAAAGTAAGGCCTACCTGTATCTGCAATTTACACAAAACTTTTTAATAAAGATAAAGTTATTACTTTATTTTTTTCTTGTACTTTAATTTGCTTAACATTTTAATACCTATTTGTGCTACTCGTATTTTATTTTAACTGGCCTAAGGACAAAAACGAGGGTATTTGTTAAAATTCAAATCATGTTCAAGCATTTAAACAGAATGGTTTGTGGCTAAGATAATAGCAAGAAACATTGAATTATATCTTGACCCATTTGTAACAGTGAACGCAAAAATAATAACTGATGTACAAGATGGTGGGCAAAACATTATATTTAACAAGATTATCAAGAGAGTACAGCACTGTACACCCTAGGTATTGAGGCAGAAATTACTATATTCTGACATTCTCCCTTAACGAGTGTCCACAAAAATTTCTAATTTCATAGTGGCATCATAAAGAACAAGACAAATATCTATTAGCCAACACACATTGAGCACACAAAGAAACAAAATTATTTCTGAACTTCAAGAAAACTCAGTCAACTCAGCAAAAATTGAATTGAAAAAATTCATGAGGTAATGGCTTCGTCAAGGAGTCGGCAAGCTGATCCCTCAATGCGGTGTATTGTAGCTCAATGTCCCCATGCTGGAATCGTTCCCGAATGTAGTGGTAGCGTATGTCTATATGGTTAGTGCTTTTGTGGTATTCCGGATTCTTCACGAGTTTGATGGCACTTTGATTGTCAACGAAGATCACCATCGGTGCAGAGGATTCTTCAAAAATGAACTTGAACATTGTTCTAAGCCACATAGCAGCAGTGCTGCTGAGATCGCTTTATATACAGATTTGGTGGTTGAGAGGGCTACTGTCTGCTACTTAGTAGTGCTTCAACCCAGATCTTGAATATGAAGCCCGTTGTCGATCACCTAGTATCAAGGTCCCTGGCTTAATCAGAGTCTGAATATCACACAACCATAATCGGGTCTTTGGACTTTTGATGCAGAAGCTTTGAGATATTAAGTAATTTTCTTGACACTGTTGCAGTGGTTTCTTTCAAAGCTGTGGCAATATTTAATGACCTTCCTTTCCATTGAGAAACATGGTTATGACATCAAATTTAATTAGTTCATAGTCGAATCTAACTGCAATATAGAGGAGCACTCTGATCAAATCATGGCGATGATGGCTAAATAAAGCTAAGCTGCGGGTCATAGTTTGGAGATTACAGTCTTTTAGACCATTCATCCATTGCTGTTTGTTTTATGTTATTTAAGTTTTGAACAAGTAAATTAGTTCGCAAGTTTTAAAATAGATTATTCAAAGTTATATTTACAAGATTCAAATCTTACTAACGTGTTCAACTTATCTAGGTATTACTACATTTTCCCCCCTTCCTACATTTATTTTATGATTTTTTTCAAATGGACTGGAAACCAAGAGTTTTTAATGAACTGTTATCGCCAGCAGATAAACGAGGTTGTTGTTACAAAAACCTTCCCTTGATGTTATTTATCTGCCAGCCAAATGTGTTTTATTGTTTACGAAATCTTCTAACACAGTTGATACTGAAGCTATTTCAATGTCCGCTTGTTTATAATCACTGTAGATTGCTTGGCAACTTTGTCCTAACTTCTAGTTTAAGAATATTATTTTTTATTTTTTAACATTTTGGAATGTTTAGATGGAAATGGAAGAGTGATTGTAGGAGGAAGAAGAGTGGAGTGTATCAGGTTTGCGGATGATATGGTAGTTACGGCAGATAGTAAGGAAAAAGTGATTGAGATAGTAAAAGATCTTAACACCAAACGCGAGGAATATTAAATGAAAATGAACAATAGAAAGACAAAGTACTTGGAGGAAAAGAAGAAAGGATTAGGAGAAGCGCTGGAAGTGTGGATTTGAAGGAGAATGGAAGGAGTAAGCTGGGAGAATATTTGGAAAAAAGAGACAAACAATGGATAAAATCAGAGAAAGAAATATAAATTGGTTAAGACATTGTATAGTAAAAGAATATCTGCTGAATACTGCAATTGAAGGCTGGATAAATGGGAAGATAAGAAGAGAAAGACGGAAATACCAGATGCTGGATTCAATCAAGGCTGGAGAAGATCTGGGAGCAGAAAAACAGTCATGTATGTAGCATTCTACTATTCTGTCACACATTTAGGCTTTGGAGGGTCACCTTTTTTTAAATACCATTATTTTATTTATTTGAGGTATTTAATGAGTACTTTCTGAATCGACTGATTATATCAGCAGATGAGAATTTCTATGAGCAAGAGCGAAAGTGCCTACCAATTTTGCCGGGAAGGGTATTTTAACATACCTTCCAGGGTTCTTTTACATGCCACAATCAACATGGGATTGATGGGTTTGGATTTTTATTTCTCAAGAAAAATCTGTCGACTTTAGCTGGGTTTGAACCCACTAACATTGGGCCCTGAGGTGAGCGCTTTACCCCAAGACCACTGAAGTTGAGGCATTAGAAGTTTGGAGATGCCATGAGAAGGAAATTGATCCTCCCTACTAATCTATATTTAGTTATCTTTAACAAGTATGAGTTAGTTATAGAGAGATTCTTCACACAATTGATGTTGTGTATTCTATGTGTATGTATGATTTATCAAAAGAAATACAAATCATATATGCATTAAAAACTTCAGATTTAGCTAATATAGCAAGATAATTCAAAAATGATAATTTGCTTTAGGTATTGCCTTAAACTTATGTGCATGGTGACTAAGGCATCAGTTCAAAATGTTTGGTATGCCAGTGACAAGGCAGTAAGGATTTAAAGCCAAGCCATATGTACTAAAGTGGTTTACCTTCAATGTTTTTCTAGTTTTGCTAAATGCAAATGTGGGTACATTTACTCAAAACTATCCCTATTGCAATCCTATTCCAGTGGTATAGTTATACAAATAACTTGTACAAGTACTAAGATGTGAAGCAAGTTATATATATATTTGTTTCGAGTAAATTATTTAAGTTATTAACATTAAAACACAAAAGTATAGTATGCTAATATTAACAAAAAAAACTACAATATTAGAAAACAAAGCTATTGGCTTTTTTTACATCCAAAACAGATTTAAAAAAAGTTAATATGAATTATTTATGGAAACAGTAATAACAAATTTAAAATTACTAATTTATTAGTTTTACCAAAGAGTGTTTTAAATTCAATATACCTTGAAATAAGGGTGGTATTTTACTAGGTTTTAATATGAATCAAACTGCAAAATTCTAGAAAAGAACAGTATGGCTAGGTTCAAAGATCACTTTCAAGTTGTCAATTTTACAATGGCATAGTAAAAAAATTATGGAGTATTCCAATACCAACTCTTAAATGTATTACTTACTTTCAATTCCTTTTGGTTTTCTTGATTCAAAGCCAGGTTTCCTAACGCTTTAATTGCAGATAGTTTGACATTTGTCTTTGGATACACTAATAGATTTTGCAACCTAAATAGACAACCAGCTTCTCGTAATGTGTCCTGTAAAAATAATTATTTAGTAACAACTAGATTAAAAAGAAAATTAGGATGATAAAGTAAGTAAGAATATTCTTGTTTTAAATTTGAAAATCATAACAATTTTGATATAATAGCTTAAATGGTATTGTTTTAAAACTATTGATTTACATAAAAACATAGTTTTAAAATGTTTCAAGTGATATCTAAGTGTGAGAAATTTTATTTTTTAAGGTTGGAGGCATTTTTATAAACTAATATTAAAAGTAAAATTCATTATTAGCAGACATATGCTTAAGTTCACAATGCTTTAGGTGTTATTTAGTGCTGTACCCTCTCCCCCAAAAGTGTATCTTAGTTATGTGCCTGATGCAAGAGCTTTAAATGTGTAATGCTATTCATTATCTTATTTTGGTAAATAAAAGGAATATTAAAATACAATAATTATAAAATAATAATAATAGAATCACAACTAAGGATCCACTTACATTAATAATAATAATAATAATAATAATAATGATAATAATAATAATAATAATAATGTAGAGAAAAATTATTACCTGATTGGCAGAAAAGGTTCCACAATTAGCTATTGTTGTAAGTGTTCGTTCCAATAGCAATTCATCACGGCTGTGCAATAGGGCGACCAAACTCTTAGCTTCATGTGCAGTGATCACTCTACAACAATAAGAAATGTGAGTAAATAAATACTATAATTATTCGTACAAATATGTTGTTAGGATTGAAGTAATACTAGTTGTATATTTCAAGAATAATGTACATCTATGTTACTTCATCTGGCAAAAATTGGTTTATAAATAGTGTTTGCTTGGATTTCTCTATTAGTTGAAATTAGAGATGAAATCATTTCCAAACGGTTCTGAGAATATAAATTGCACATGAAAAGTGTGAGTGATATCCATAATAATCTTCATACTTAGACTAAAAATACAATATTAAAAATTAGCTTTGATAGAATTGTGAATACAATTTGTTTGAACAGTGGGCATCCTAATGAAAGGTGGAGTATTATTCTTTAAATTGTTGAGTGGACCTTAAATCCATCCAGCTTTTCTATGTTGTGAATATGCCAAGTTGACTATCACAATTCAACTAAAAATTCAGGAACAGTAAAAAAAATGTATAGTTTACTGCACTAAAAATATGCTATTATTATTAGCAGCACTGGATCTTACTACCTGTTCGGGTTATATGCACTTATGCTAATGTGTAACGGTAGGGTGATTGTGAGATTAAAAGGAGGACCTACAGTTTAACATGGATTCCGCACCACAGTGGAGGCCTGGCATTCCACACATTCACAAGTTGTGATTAATACACATCTTGTCAGAGGGGAAGGAAGGGTTTGGCAATCAGATAAATCTGTGCCGGGACTGAGGATTGAACCCCGGACCCCCAGCACAGAAGTCTGACACCTTAACCCTAGACTGCCAGGTCACCTTCNAAAAAAAAGAAAAATTGATGTCAGTTTAACTTTAAAATTAGGGTGTGTTAAGATAAAAATCGACCTTAACTTCAAAAATAATTGCATTTTTATAAAAAGATTTTGTTGTTATAGAAAGGTGTACAGCAAACTATTGAATCAATGATGAATATTTAATGACATTCCTTAACCAAAACAAGCATAATTGGTAAAGAATACTCAATAAGTTGTGTTTATTAAATTAGTGATTTCTCAAGAACAGCTATTTAACAAGATTAAATTATTTGATTCTCCAGACTGATGATAGAAATGAACTCTGACATGGCTTATAAGTGAAACACCAGCACTTTAGTGCTGTTGGAAATGTTAAAGCTTATGTTTGGTTGGAAATCTAAGTGGATAAAGATCAAACGTTAAACTAGCATAAAAGAAAAGCATAAAGTAACTGTTCCTATTGGTTTAGGTTAGATTTATAGACCAATTACCTTCATAAGTGTAACCACCATGTAACTCTATTTGTAGTATTTAGATATGTGTACCATTTAGAAATATCTAAGGCTTAAAAAAATTTACTGCTAACATTTGTTGCAAAATCCTTTTGTTTTGCCAATTCTCAGTTATTGCTTTATGTAGATGCCTGCCAGACTCTTATAAAAAAATTCTGAAGTTTTGAACTATCAATATAGCAGCATGTCCTTCAAGATAACACTAGTTAGATAATGCACACACTAAAGTTTGTTTATTATGATGATTGCAAGTGAGGATATTTTATAAACTTGATAATAATTGGGATGATCATTTTTTTTCTACCTTTGTGCCTTCACTTGTGAGTTAAGACCAGTTGACATCGATCAACACAAAATTCGTTTTGCTCTGGAGAAGGTGGGTTTTGTTATAAATTAAGAGTATGATAACTTAGAATATTTTATAGTCTACATATTTAGAATATAATAGATCAGGTGTATTGACAGCCATTTGCCCATTTGCAACTAAAAATATATTTTTATTTTTAGCATATATATCAAATTATTGTTTATTTACCAAGAATAAAGGTTCAGACTAATAATACAAAATGTTTTTTGTAAAAAAAAAAATTGATTTTATAAATATAAAACTGTCTGCTTAAAATGAAAAAAGAATGCATAGAAAAATTAAAATTCCCTGTCAAAATAATTAGGTTCTAACTATAGGCCAATAACCAATTTCAAACAAAGGTAATTGTACTCAACTGAGACCAACACTTAAATTAGTTTACTATACTAAGTCAGCATAAATTAAATTTAGTAATTTTGTGGTTTGAATTTTAGGTTTCTAACTGGCAAATCAGGTAAATATCAGTAAAATATTAACTAGTACAAATTTAAGTTTTGTATATAATAAAAGTTTTTATTAGTGCACATGAATAATCAAAAGGCAGGGCAAATAATGGGTTAGATTTTAATTTCAAATATTTCCCAATTTAATTAATTTTATCCTAACAAACCAAAGAATTAAGTATATTATCACAGATATTTTGTATTCACTAAACTGGATTGATTTCTGAGTTTATCAATAATCCATAGAAGAAAATATTTTTAGAATTTCAGTTCCACAAAAAACAGAATAGCTAAATCTTTTTAGAAAACATGCGATAGACCATTATTAATATTTCTAAATATGCATTAGACATGCATTTAGTTGACAAGCAGTTAGTAAGTTATTATTGGGAATTTGACAATTTCAGGGTTGATAAGATTTGTAAGTTTTGAAAATCTCTGTCTTTTACTATGTTATCAAGACAGAACACAATAATGTAATTTTCCGGTTTTTTTTTATATCCAGAGCTTTAAATAAGATATCACAATATTTTCTATATTACACTTAACACAAGAGTTAAAGATGAATAAAATTGTTAAATGAATTTAAATATACTAATATGATTTTGCAATAACCCTTTTGGAAATAGATTATGGCAACCTATTATTTTATTAACCTATTACACAAGCTTATAAAGAGGATCTTGGATTAAGAACCTGCCTCTGCAAAATGTACCTCATTAATGGAGCCTCTTTTGTGTAAACTCCTAGAGAAGGAATAAAAGCAGTTAAAGGGGGGAGGGTCTTACTATGTCACTCATTCTCGATCCATGCCCCTTTAATTATTAAGCAGGTAGCAAGCTAGACAGCCGGCCAAGAAAGTATGTATGTATAAGTCGTTAGCCTTCTAGAAGGGTAAGAAACAACTGGATCTAACTAAAGTGCAGATAAGCTTATTGCATGTCAATGCTCAAATTAAACTTCCTAAAACATTTGATGACAAAATTTTATTCATACCTTTTTTATATTTTTAAAGAGCTTAATGCAATTTTTAAACAATTAATGCAAATGATATATTTTTATAGTTAGTTAGCGATGCAACACATTTGATGAGAAAAAAAAAACTTAAATTTTAAATATTGCTTAAAAGCTGTTGCTTTAAGTAATAATCTTTCTTCTACATTGAGTAAGCCTAGTCTTTTACTGCAGAGGTTGGATCAGTGGCAGTGAGATTAACCGGTGTGCTCAATCTGACACAAGAGCTCTAGACTTTGTTCTAGTCCGGGTCAAATGAGTTATTGCGACTCTCTACAAGAAATTTACAGGATAACTTCACTTTTAATCTATTAAAATAAATAGGCCTATGCAGATAGCAAGTCAGATATAGTACATAAAAATGAGAAAATATATTTTTTGTCACCAACAATAATATTTATTATTAACATCCCCTTCAGGCATATTTTAATGTTCATTAAGGATACAAATTTGGTCAGGGTTTCAAAATCCATAACGCTGAGCTACTAATCCCAGATCCAAGTATTAGTATAGTCAAAGAAACTATTAGGAAGTTAAAGAATTTTAAATATCCAGGTATAGATTCAATTCCAGAAGAGTTAATAAAAGGGGGCGGTGAAAAGTTAGTAATAGAAATTCATAAATTGCTATATTCCATATGGAGCAATGAGATACCGTATTGCCACAAAGTGGAAGGAAGGTATTATGATACCCATTTTAAAAAATAGGGGATAAACTGAGTGTAATGACTTTAGAGGTATTTCTATACTACCAACAGAATATCAATCTTTATCCAACATAATTTTAATGAGATTGACATCATATGCAGAGGAAATAAAAGGCGATCATAGGTGTGGATTTCAACAAAATAGATCAACAATGGATCAGATTTTTACTACTCGGAAAATATGATAAAAAAAAGTGGGAGTCATGATATGACTGGTCATGAATTTTAAAAAGGCCTACAATTCAGTTAAAAGAAATAAATTGTGTGAAGTTTTATTTAAGATTGGGATGTACCCAAAAAACTTGTCAAGCTAATTGAGGTAAGTTTGGCTGATAAGCATGGCAGGGTACGAGTTGGATGTCACTTTCAGATACTTTTGAAATACATAATGGGTTGAAACAAGGAACTGCAATTTCCCCATTACTTTTTAATCTAGCCTTAGAGTATGCTATTAGTGAATTGCAAGGGAGTAGGGAAAGATTGCCATTAAATGGTACAATGCAGTTATTAGAATAAGCAGAAGATTTAGCAATGTTGGTTGGGTAATAGTATGGAAGCTGGTTGCAACAAATGCAGAAATTTTAATAGAGGCTGGAAAGAATTGGGTTTAGAAGTGAACACTTAAAAGATTAAATATATGATCACACAGAGAACACAGATTGGGGACAATAGTTTAGTGATTACTGTGAACCACATATCCATTTGACAGGGTTAAGAGTTTAAATATTTAGAAACAATTTTAACTAGCAATAACAATGTTAGATTGGAAATTAGGAAAAGAATATAGTCAGGAAATGCATGCTATTACTCAGTCAGAAAGTTGTTGTAATCTCGTGTGCTGTACAGTAATGTAAACCTCAGAATATAAAAATCCATAATTTTACAGGTTGTTCTCAATGGTTGTTAAACGTGGTCTCTTACCTTATATGACAAAAACAAATTTAGGGTGTTTGAAAACAAGGTGCTTAGAAAGATATTTGGTCAAAAAAGGGATGAGGCTACTGGGGAGTGTAAGATGTTATAAATTTATGTGTTACATAACCTGTACTCATCACAAAACGTTGATAGAATAATTAAGTCTCGTATATTACAGTTAGCAGGACATGCAGTGCAAGTGATTCTAGAACCTTGTTCAGGGTATTGACTGGCAAACCCAATGGGTAGAGATCTTTGGGAAGACCTAAACTCAGATTGGAGGATAACATTAGAATAGACCTGAAAGTGATAGCATGTATTAAGGTGGACTGGATAAAATATCTAAAGATAGGATACCTTTTGTATACTTTTGTAAGTGTGGCAATAAACTTTTGATTTCCTAATGCCATAGAGTAAGTACATAACTACAGAAGTATTTATTCAATACAAACTCTGAAGAATACAAAATCTAAAATACTGATTAAACATGTATTTTTTTAAATAAGGAAAAGGTTTCAAGACTTGTACTTGAACTAGCTATTGACTTTTTACAAATTAAAATAAGACGAATTATGAATAAATTAATAATCGTAATTTACATAGACAAGACACAAGTCACATCTAGTTTGGTTTGCAATTGATTATGGTATATGAGTTTGAATCCCAGTCGAATGTACTGAAGTGTTTAAACTTCATAATTTTATATTTTCACTACATGCAAATGTACATTTCCTTTAAATTAGTTCTTTCATTATCTCTACTTCATCAATATAAATATGCTGATATCCTGAATTGTCAATATTACCAGGTACATACAAATATTCCTCCTTGCCATTGTATCTGCATAATAACAGTAGGCAACAAAATATTCCTAACTTTTCCTCCCAAAAGGCGAAAATAGGTAAATCTAATAATATTTTTGTGCTGAATTTAAATATCATTTTATAATTTCTCCATCACGTAAGGATTTTGGGTGACAGCCACATTAAATTTACAGTACTATTTAAAATACATACATAGTAAAGAGCTGTCTCACTTAAAAGGTAGAGGTGTATGATTCTTCTATTGTATTTTAACTCAGGAACATCACATACTTTGACCAGATGCCCTGCTGCTTTTTCTGCCGGAAATATCTTGGTGGAACTGTTTGCCATGTTTGTCAATGACTGCCCCAGGATTTGCTGGGAAGAAATTCAGGTGTGAATCCAAGAAATTTATTTTCAAAGTCATGTTACATACCATGGTTTTGTAAGATTTTAACAAATCATCCACTACTTCTTTGTAGTTGTGTGCCTTATGTTTCACTAAGAAATTCTGGTAAATACCATTGAAAGACTTTCATGCAACTTTTTCAGCCTAGTTAAAATAACCATCGAAGTTATCATCTTAAATCAGTTCTCTTATTTAAAGTCCTACAATGATTCCCTTTTTGATCTTTGCATCATTGACCCTTGGGAATTTTTTTTTAAGTGTGGTAATTCAAATCCACTTCCAACCATCGCTCTAACAATGTTCTTCATATGACCAAGCTTTATATGGATTGGATGTAGATACTTTTTTCCTGGATCAAAAAGTGGTGTATTTACAACATTCTTCTTTCTTGGGGTTGGTGGTATTCAATTTGGCCACTGTTCTTGGGTGTAATAATTTCTAAAGCCTCTTTTGAACCATTAAAATAAAGATAGTGTTATTTGGTGAAACAAGTTATAGTCCAAGGAAAAGAGCAATGACTCACCACAAACATTCCTTTTGTTTTCTTTATACATTATTTTCAGTAGTAGATTAATGCTCCCATATATTTTATATCTGCAGCATGAGCTTGTGTTAATGATGGAAATTATTTCCATTGTGGATTGACACAGCCTTTAAGCTAACTCTAGAAGATTTAAGAAACAAATGCCATTACTCTGTTTTGTAATCTTAATAAAGTGTTTGGCACAGGCAATTCTTCACTATTAGCCACAGGTCTCATGGCAAATGGAAATGAGGGTATGTCATGGTGTGCTTTGATTTAGAACTCATGCCGGAAATGTTTGTAAGATAAAAGTAACAGTTTGTAGAGTGATCTTTTGGTTTCCGCCAGATCATTGGAAAAGCAAAATGAATGTGCCGAACACCCCTTGACCAATCCGTGAGAAGTCTGACACAAGTCACGCAACCAAAATGAGAGGCCTAGTTTTTATCTTGGTCACCAATTTTGCATCCAAAGTAAAGCCTATTGCACTTCTTAATATGTGGAGTAAAACCACATTTGTTATTTTAAAATGTTATCTCACCAAAAATGTAGCCAAAAGAGTCGAAATAATTAACACAATTTCTAGGCATTGTGCCACTTGGTTTTCTAAATACTATAAAATGTACACTGAACTACACAAATAACAGCTTATGATAGAGAAATACACAGCATTAGATGTTTACAGTACAAGCTCTGACCACCTACTGGCCAGGAGTTCTGACTCAGACAGTAAACATACAAAGTCTGATTCATAATGTCCTAATTTTGTCACACGTCATTAGCAAGATTTTGAAAAGCATGGGGTTGAAAATTAAGATTTTTAGGGTTTGTTACAAAATGAGGAATCCATTTTGTCAACTTAAATGTGATTGCTACCCACTTTGCTCCCTTCACTGGATAGTGTTTGCTATGTACTGTATAATCTTAAAGCGCTTTAACTTTAAAACTATGGGTGAAAGAAAAGTTCTGAAACAAGTTTAAAAATCAGCAGAAAAAAATACATGTAAATAGCCCCAGAATTTCTCTGGGTTAAATCTTTGTTGACCAGTGTGATAAGAGATGGATCAAATCCTATATCTCTCAAATATGAATCTCAAATTCAAATATGAATCTCAAATTCAAATTTGAATCTTTAATTATGTGAAATTTATTTAGATTAAAAATATTTAGAACCAAACTAAAAAAAACTGTTTAAGACCACCTACAGATGCTATTTTGTGTTTCATTTTTATCACGCCATAGACAACTAGAGAACACTTTTTTGGTAAATTATGTTATGATAAAGGAATTTAAATTCAAAATGGAGTAATCCAGTGTTTGTGTTATTTGTACTCTCTTATTTCTTCTTTGTGTTTGATAAAGGCAACAATGCCGAAATTTTATTCTATTTGTGTTAAAATGTGTGTGTGACTATTTGTACTAAAGAAGACAGAAGAAAGGAAGATGTCACCCTTTTGCATTGGATTCTTCCCACATTTTTTCTATTTCCCTAGGTGGTCTTTCTTCATCAAATTTACTCTTAGTAGTTTATTATTCATTAGTTTTATCAATTTCCTTTATTATAAAATTATTTAGCCATTGGGCCACCCCATTTTTAAACTTTTTGGTAAATTAATAATATAAATACAATTTTGTCCTTTTTTTGTGATTTTGTTACCTTTCAAAATACATATGTTCGTATAATTCCTTTTAAAAAAACCTAAAATATTTATTTAAAGTCAAGGTCATAATATTTGTATTCAATATACTTATGTGAGATTTATACGATTCTCTTATATCTCAAATAGCATAGGATTCGATCTTTCATGTATCCCAACTCTATCACATTTGCAACACCACTCCTAGTGCATTCGAACAAGATTCAAAACGCTTGCCACAGGTAATTCCATCTAATTTGAGAGTGACGCCACCTTAGAAAGTGATCACCCGATCGAGTCTCTTAGACCTATGAAAAACAAAATAGAAAGTGTATGTGTGTGTTAATTTTGTTCATCTGAATAAAGATAGCACAACTGATGGGAAATTATGTTAACATTGACATTACAGAAACTTTGACATTTGTTGTTATTTAATGAAATTGAATTATAAGGTGAATATAATAACTTTGTAAAATACTGTACCTTCTGAAATAAAATAAAAATAAATGGTACGGCGCACCGCACAGACTTTCTCTCTCTTTCTATAAACTCGTAAGATTTCTGAACGGAATAATGTACATTGTATCATCACCACTCCACATAAGAACACGCATAAAATAATATACAATGATATAGAATCAATGAGAAAAGAGG
>CABFWB010004821.1:1695-21364 GCA_902151455.1 Timema bartmani | reverse complement strand
TACAGACAGACAGACAGACAGACGGAAATTCAAAAACCACTTTTTCGGATTCAGGGAGTCATGAAACGTCAAAATTCATCAAAATCTCGAGTTCGATTTTTTTGACGATCACCATACTTTCTCTACCTGTAAGATAGAGAGAAAGTAAAAATAAAAAATACTAAAGCAATGGTAACTATAGCCAACATGTAAATCTTTTTTGGTCTATTATTAAATTTAAATAACGACATATGAAACAAGTTTTGCATGTCCGCACCAATAATTACAGAATACCCCTAGTTTTAAACTTATAATAAGTTGGTTTTGACCAAGGGATCTTGACTTTTTTTTTATGATAAAGCTAATACATCCATCCATTTAAATCAGTATGAGAAGAATGAGGGAGACTTGGAGGGGCTTTAAAATTATACAATGAATAAATATCAATTTTTTCTAATAATTCAACACAGCATTCTTAATTATTTTTAACCAATAACATAGTTATTATTAAATTATTTAATTTTTACTTAATAGAAGCCTATCAATACTAAACTACTTTTTAGAGATTCTTACAAAAATAAACTTTACTATAGACATTATTATAAAGAGTTATATTTGAATACATATGTGGATTCATCTTCATAATGGACAGTTTAAAAGACATCTGCCAATGCCATGGGCTCTTATAAAGAAAAACTGTCCCAATAACAGACTTATTAAATAAAAGACATGAAAAATGCATATTTATGCATAAAATCTCCAAATGGCGGGCAAACATTGCGAAAACCCAACATAAATATTTCAAAAACATATGTTTAAAATAGCATTGTCTTGCATGTAGCAGTACCACCTTTCCCTAGAAGAGAAAAAGTTAGAGTGCTACAACAGCCTTATATTGTCTGTGGTAACTGCAGAACTACAAAAATATGATGTAGAAATTATTCTTGAAAGTTGAAAATACCATTCAAAATGCAAACTAAAGATCCAAATTATTTAACTTACTAAAACCGTAGGTTTATCAATGGAAAAATGTCAAATTTTGAGCATACCTTTTAGTTTATTTTAAACTTCAAAAATATATTTCCGTACTTAAAACGTTCTTATTGATTTTTGGGTGAATTAAAACCAGAGTTTTATCAATGGAAAAATGTCAAATTTTTGAGCGTGCCTTTTGGTTTATTTTACGCTTAAAAATATATTTCCGTACTTAGGTCAAACTAGTTCACCTGAAAGAAAACTAGTTCAAATTGAACTAAAAGATGAAACGACACAAGACAATCAGAATTCTTCAGCTGATCTCAGTCGCAGAATCAATAGAACAATTAATTTTAATATTTGCTATTTCCATTGTTCAGCAAAGCTACTTTATCATCTTGCCCTTACTGTATCAGTATGGCTTGTCTTTATGATAAAGTCTATAATAGGAAAATCCATTTGCTGTGTCCTTAAACCCTCAAATAACCTAAGCCTATCATTAATCAAACAGCTGGTGCTGTTGTAAACGCTCTTATATTAAAATATTATTTATCTGATCAAAAATATTTTATTTTTTATAAGTATTGTGATTAGTTTTAATTTTATCAATGTTATTTTGAAACTGAGCTGGTTACATGAATGGCTCATTTTAGTTAACTGTATCACTTTAAGGTGACCTGGCAGTCTAAGGTTAAGGTATCAGAATTCTGTGCTGGGGGTCCGAGGTTCAATCCTTGGTCCCGGCATGGATTTATCTGATTGCCAAACCCTTCCTTCCCCTCTGACAAGACTTGTATTTATCACAACTTGTGAATGTGTGGAATACCAGGCACCCACCATGGTTCGGGTACCACGTTAAACTGTAGGTCATCCATTACTTCTCACAATCAGCTTTAATAATAATAATAATAATAATAATAATAATAATAATAATAATAATAATAATAATAATAATAATAATAATAATAATGTACTACTTTAAGCTGTTCCCACTAGTGAGCTGTTCTGCCCATCTCTGCATTACTTTGTGATCAGATTGCGTCCCAAAAGTTCATATTAAGACAGATTGAATGCATAGAAGTTTAAAGATCCTATAAATATTTTGCACTAGGAAAAAATTAGAAGTCTCCTAAAACATTATACTCAGAGAAAACCTTAAGAGTCAAAAACAATTTACAGTGAGAAATCCAAAGTAAAGATATTTTTACACCACAAATAGTCTCAACCAATTACAATCAAGATATTTATGTATTATGTAAATGGTCAATACCATATTTTCAATATGAATGTAAGTGTTAAAATATATCATCAATCTCTTTTCCAAGCAAAGATAGTGCTTCTGAATTTTGACAAAGGGAATAATATTTAAGTACAAAGAAAATTATTCTGATATTACATTAAAATATGTATGTATATTTTTGTAGCACCGCGTCTTACTTCTCGTTTGGGTTATATATATGCCTATGTTCTAATTAAGCTAATGGTTTTAAGCATGAATAAGGTTATATTTATAGGAATATTTCAATAAACCTTCGAGTCTCCCCATCATCGGCAGTCTAGTCTATTTTGAGAGTAGAGCCGTAGACCATGCGACCATTGAAGCGGGTATAACAATACTTCCCCTTCTTAGGTGTCACGATAAGAAAAAAAAATAGCAACACATTTTACCAAAGACCATAAATAAAATTACTCTTTTTCCAGAAACATGTATAACATGGGCATTATGATATCCGAAACCACATAACAGTTCCTCTGATGTGTCAACCAAAGTTGTTTATTTGGTTCTTTCACTCCTACATAAGTGATACTTCCCCCCTCCTCCACCCCTCAATTTGTAGTAATGTAATTGGCTGGCTAGTGGCCCACCTCTAATATAATTTCTGTTCTTAATGTTTCTTTATTTATAGGATACTTTTTCATCTGAATGTACAAAATTAAATTTTTTACCATGCTGAGAACTCAATCATTATTGGTTTATGAAAATTTCAATCCCTTACCCTGTCTCCCCCCATTTCCCTGAACGCTGTTTTAAAATGTTACAATACCTACCTTTTACAGTTATCTGGGATGTATCTCTTGGATGACAAATTAAACTTTTCTTTCACACCAAAAAGTATTAATATGGTTGATGACAATATGTTCAAAACAATAACTCACTATTACCCTGTACGAATAGACTCATTTCTGCCCTGCGACAGGGATTTTGGGGCTATAAAACAGCCCATAAAGAAGAGCGACAGAATAATACTGTGAGCTCATGAAAAAGAGCAGTGTGTATGGATATTTCAGCATCATAGAGGTAAATTCTAATTATATTCTGGCTTTCAAGAAATGGTGGCCCAAGGAGTATAAAAAGACGCGTCTTTCAGATGAGACAGCAGGAAGAGGAAAAGAAAATAGTTTTCCAACTGTCTAAGATGAAGCACTTTTAATATAAATCAGATATGAAAGGGAAAATTGTTGCTTTTGAGTATGT
This sequence comes from Timema bartmani, assembly GCA_902151455.1. Lineage (NCBI taxonomy): Eukaryota > Metazoa > Arthropoda > Insecta > Phasmatodea > Timematidae > Timema > Timema bartmani. Next base: position 17,934 of record CABFWB010004821.1, on the reverse strand, counting down.
TACCGGACTATCATGAACCTCAGAGCCTACCCCATAAGAAAGCATTCACCCCTATTACCATTCCAATGGACATAAAAAAAAGTGAAAGATCTGCAGAAACTTGCACAACATATTCCTGCAGGATACAGTGTATTTTATGAGACTTTTTAAATTGCCTATAACAAAGACTCAGGTAGAGGAAGATGAATGAGAAGAAATACGCTGTTAATTACTGTACACATGTATATCTGAAGATTCTTAAGTAGTTTTAATGATTTCCATTTATTGTATCATGTTAAATAATATTATATATTTTCTGACAGTTTGTCTGTTTCATTAAAAAAATTTAGTCCAATGTTTGTAAAATGTCATACATTACAAAAAGGGCATGTATACAATATACACATTAACTGCCTTAGTGACAACCAAAACTCATATATGTCTCTGCAGCATTAGGCTCCTTCAACGAGAGGAGGGAATTAAATTGCATTCTATCTGTTTAAGAGTGTTAAATATGGAAATAACACACAAGAAGCATCTATCAATGTGGAGTGATAAGTGTACAGGACAGAACCAGGATTGAATAATAAACATTGTTTATGTTTCTTGTTTCAACTGGGATATTTAACATTCTTGAACAACAATTTTTAGTGAGTGGGCAGAGCTACCTCCAGTGTGACATGGAACTTGCATTAATAGAAAAACGCAAATGTGTTATGAAAGTATTTGTTTCCTCCGACTTAAAGGAACTTATAATGTTTACAAGGAAAACCAAGCCTTTTACTGTGGTAAATATAGAGAAAGACAATTTCTTGGATATCCAAGCAGTTGCAGATAGTATCATAACTATTGATAAACTGAATATAACCAAAGCAGCGTGATTACGTGTTGATGCCAAATTTCCCGGCATAGTACAAGTGAAAGAAATTTTCAATGAAGCAGAAGATTAGAATCAAATTTGTGTAATTAAGAAAGGAAACGCATCAGACATTCAAAATGCTCAGATTACTGCCATAAACAAACCGAACAAAATAACTGTTGAGAAAAAGAATGGTTTGTTTGCAATGGTTGACTACTTACATAATGAAAAGATGCCTTTTTAAATGTAAATTTGTTCCAATGCTAAATAACTTAGGTTTAGCAGTGTGCTAGAGCTGAAAAAATATCTTTAAGATTTAATTTTTTTGTTTGGAAAAGTGTAAGTATGATTTATAAGATTTGGTGAATAACCCTTTTTACTTTCTTGCTATCTTACAGGTAGAGAAAGTATTGTGATCGTCAAAAAAATTGAATTCAAGATTTTAATGAATCTCGACGTTTCATGACCCCCCAAATCCAAAAAAGTGGTTTTTGAATTTCCATCAGTCTGTCTATCTGTCTGTCTCTACCTTCGACTAGAGCTCAAACTATTTTACCAATCAGGATAAAACTTGGTATCTAGGGTTTTCATAGGGTTGCCCCGAGGGTTTTTTGGAATTGGATACCTAACCCTAAAATTAAGGATGGTTAACTGAAGGGCAAAAAGAAAAAAAGGCGATTTTCTCAAAATTGGCTATAGCGATTTTGAGAAAAAAAGGCGATTTTCTCAAAATTGGCTATAACGATTTTGATTAAATTATATTTCTAAGCATTTATTAAATATTCCAAATAAAATGGCTACTCTCAATATTTCTGCAAAATTACTTTAAGGGCTCCGGTGTGATGCGTAAATTCTCATTTTTTCATTTTTTATCATATCTCCGACCCTATTTGAGATATAAAACTACTTATCATTACAAATATGTAGATCTGTTTGTAATACAAATATTTTATATAAAACCAATAACTTTCAAGCTATACGCAAATATATATATTTTTTAACTTTTTGAAAACTAAAGGTAAAGTAGCGCGACTGTAAAAAAAAATCTAACCTGAAATGTTGATGGATGTCGGCGTCTCATGACCCCCTGAACTCCAAAAAGTGGTCTTTGCAATGCCCTCTGTCTGTGTGTCTTTTTAACACCCAAATTAAGAGTGGTTTAGTAAAAAGTGAAAAGAGAAAAAATCGATTTTGATTAAATTTCATTTCTAGGCTTTTATCAATATTACAAACCAAATGGCTACCCTCCACTTTTCGTCAAAATGACTTTAAGGGTTCCGGTCTGATACAGAGATAAAATTAAAAATTAGAATTAATGCAAGTCTTTGAGATATGAATATTACTTATCATTGCATACATGTGGATCTATTTACAATAAAATTCTTTTACTTGAAATATATTTATATAAAACCAAAACTTTTCAAGATGGACACAAATATATATTTCTTTTAACTTTGCCAACACTTTAAGGTAAAGTAATACGACCGTCAAAAAAATCTAGCCCGAGGTGTTGATGGATGTTGACGTTTCATTATCCCCTCAACCTTAAAAAGTGGTTTTTGCAACGCTGTCTTCTGTGTGTCTGTCTAACCCTAAAATTAATAGCAATTTACTAAAGAGTGAAAAGAGGAAAAATTCCATTTTCTCAAAATCGACTATAACGATTCTATCTCTCTCATTTTTGACTCAATAGTCAATAATTACCTAATATATTGGTCAAAATTTATAAAAGAGAAATTTAATAGCAATAACCATAAGATGTGCATCCCCTAATAAAATGACGAAAATTTTAACCAGAAGTCAAAATTTTAATACAAAGTGTTGACCCTTGGGAACCCAATATCAATATTTTTTAATTGGTCCAAATATACAAATGAAGACGTTAATACTTTAAAAATAAAATTATGAAATTTAAAACCATTAGTCAAAAAATGTGTTACGTTATGTATAGCGTTATTATTTCTTAGGTTCGCTAATGTATATTATATTATGAATTTTGAGTAAATATCTACCATTTTTAAACAATAGAGCGAGAAAGTCCGTGCAGAGTTCTGTACCATTTATTTTATATGAATGATGATTGAGCCTGGCTCCTTTCTATTTGTTCTTTATTTAATATTTAAAGAAAAAATACTAACCCTTAGATTTAATTCGAATGTGGTATATTGTTAATATAGATTAGTAAATTGTGTTTAAGAGAAAATATTTATTTGCTGCATTGGTATATGCAACACTAAATAGTTTTGTTAAAATAACTCTAGATTATGATTTTGGTACTTAGCCCCTTTCTTATTTCCACGCCACAATTGATACAGTGGTTTTGGTGGTATTGAGCAGCAAACAAACAGTAAGACAACATTTTATTTTTATATATTAGTAGGATAGTTAATTGATTTTACTAAATTGATGAGTTCAATGACACTTTTGGCACACTATGATCTGTGAAAATCATGCTCGAAATTGTTAAATTTTTTATAGATTTGGACTGTTTTAAGTTAGGTAGAAATTTTCGTTGAAATACGCCAATTAGATCAAGCTTGTATGGAAATACACAGGCATGCAAAACCCTCAAATGCTTTATATTTATTTTTCTATAATATGGTTAAAAGTATTTGCAATTGATAGTGATCGTAAAAGTTGTTTGTGTATGAAGACCAATAGAATGAAATAATTTGTTTAAATCTATTTATATTATAAAACGTTTTGAAAAGTTTTTCTTTCTTACAAAATATGGATGAATAATTGAAGCTCATTAATCTCTGTCCCCTCTATAAAGTATTAAGGTGTACTAGGCTTAATATTTTTAAATTTGGTTAGCCCTTTCCTCATACTTTTTGAACACATTTAATGGAAGAGAATGGTAGTGCAGTTCCTAAATATGCCAGCTTTCATAGTTTTTATTATTATTTTTTTTAGTTTTACTACCTGCTTGGGTTGTACGCTCATTGGTAGTTAAAATATAGTATCGGGGTTATTGATAAGCTTATGAATAAAATTTATAAATAGATGTAAACACTCTTTTATTTGGGAAAATATAATTTAAAAGTGTGTGTCCCATGACAGTTTCACTTGTGCAAACTTTAAATGCACAGACTAGTAAAGCCTAATTTGGTGAGAATCAACAAAAACATATTTGAGAATTCCAGTGACTTTTTAAATCTCCCTAAATTTTTCAGGTGCATACTCAACCTTGAATAAGCAATGGATATCTAGGTTATATTGTGATTCTTTAATGCTTTAAAGTAAATGTTGCTAGAAATGTTTAAACGAGAACCAATACTAAACCATTTGACATAAGAGCTAATATTCTAAAAAAGATTTAAGTTTTTTAAGAATTGAAACATTTTTTGTTCTTAAAATCATTGTACTCTATATTAATGCAGCTATCATAAATGATAAACAAACTTATTTCAATATCTTTTTAAAGGGCAGAGATTTTATTTCACATTTATCTTTTAAATATGACGATGTTTCATCTGGGTAAAATCAAGAAATTTAAATTTAATTAACTCCATATAAAATTATGTTAATTAAATGGTGTTAGAAACTTGGTCAAAGATAATACAAAATCATCATATTGGTAAATAAATGACTGAACAAACTTGTGCTTACCTGTATTTGTGGGCACACAGATATAGGCACAGTTCTAGTCTTTCCTAATTGGTCGGTGATGGAGAGGTAAGGGTGTACATCCCAGTAAAGTGTATGAAGATAGTTTTTCCTAAAGGGTTATCTAATCTTCCTCCATACAAATGTGAACACAATCCCTTTATACTATACCTCCCTTATCCTTAATTCACTATAGGTTATAACGTGTGTTCGAACAGGGTGAAAAGAATTTCTTAGTTGCGAAAAGAAAAATAGTTTTTATTTAATTCAAATGAGGTATTATTTTTAAAGTAAATATTTTTAATATCAACAGCTTCTCTTTTTTAATGTAATGCAGATTAAACCTTTACTTTAGTACAGTTGACTTTGGTGCTCTTAGGGTAAAGTGCTTGCCTCAGGACCCAATGCTCATGGGTTCAAACCCAGATGGGGTCAACAGATTCTTCTTGAGCGATAAAAACCTGTTGCATAATTTCCTTCGGAGGGTAAGTAAAGCCGTCGGTCTCATGTCAATTGTGGCATGTAAAAGAACTATGGAAGGTATGTGAAAATATCTTTACCAACAAAATTGGTAGGCCCTTTCACTCTCGCTCATAGAAATTCTTGTTTGCTTATATATTCAGTCGATTCAGAAAGTGCACTTTAAATACCTCAAATAAATAAAACAAAATACTTTAGAACAATTCTTTGTCCAAACAAAGTCCACTTTGTATTTTTGTTACATAAGAATAGTTTCATAAGTATGGTGTAGATATTATTTTGAATAAGATGCGTATGATGATTTGATGAGAGTATGCATTATATAAGTTTTAATCCACTAGGCCAATATTTACTTTTTTAATGCATAATAAGAAAAGGTATAACCTACAAGTTATAGTATGGTGATAACTTTTTTAACTGGTATTATAACAAATAATTCAAGAATATATTTTATTTACTACTTAGATTTTCTTAATATCCCTCAAAGTAGTGCAGTTTACAAAGTTCATGAAGGTATAGTTTATAAGTTTAGAGAAAATGCACCTTCATTTTCATGGAGGCAGAATTGGAAATAATACACGGAAAAAAAAACCTCAATATAACTGACCTGTCAGCAGCAAACTAGATTATAAAAAAGTTACTCCTATGCCCATGTGCCCACCAGAACCGGTGATATTACTATATTGTTATTGATTTTAACATTCCCAAATTTGGATTACTTCTGAAATCTAACTGTCAAAATTTGAAGAAATGTTTATGGATGTCAATATACATTAACTGATCAAAAGGAACTTCCACTAGCATACATTTTTAAATAACTAAAAACAAATCAAAGTAATAAATATCAATATATGTTTAGGATTAATAGAGTAAGACAAGATAGGTTGTTGAAGGTAAACTCAGTAAGTCTCTAGTTATGATATTGTTACTTTTATTAAACATGCGTGCTTTTAGTGCAAAGCTATTTTCCATTATTTGCTGTAAAGGCATGTGGAATTAAGATAAAGTTGCACTTACACAACAACTTGACTGATTAGCTGGATTCGTTGCCTGTGGCAACTAGAGACTGGATGTTAGTCACCATGTTCTTTTGATATGATTTCACTTCCTTCGACCCCAGATGTGCTGATCATTTTTGAGATCATGAAAAATGTTTGTATGAAGTAACATTTTAAGAGCAGAAATTTTAAATTCTAGAATATTTAAAAAATTAATTGTTCATATTACTAAAATGTATATAAAAAGTGTTGTTTTTTTTAAAAAAAAACTATAAAACCAAAGAGGCAAAACAAACATAAGTTTAAGAAATTTAACTAGCATTTAAAATAAGTTACCAAAATATAAAGAAATCTGAAAAGTAATACATATGTTGTGACATACAAATTGACTTATTTAGTATAATTGCTTGAAAAATAAAACAATAAACATTAGATGCATGGTAAGATCTTTAAATGAAAAAAGAGTTAATCATGGCTACTTACTTGTAGAAATAATCATTAATAAAAAGGGAGAGGAAGGGCATATAATATTTCTACAAAATGTATTTTAATTATATCAAAATAATATAGATTTGACTATGAAATATATAGCTGAGAACACAATAAGTTTTGTAAATATTTTTCTAGCAGAATGACTAGTATAAATCCCTTTAACTAAGTTTTGCCCACTGCTCAGACAAAGAGTTATTTGGCTATATTCTATTTAGAAATTCCTGTTTAGGTAATGTCACAATTCACATCACAGTTATTACCATGTTTAGATTAACCTTGGTTATTGTTGAATATTTAAGTGTGTTTAACCTGTCTCTGTTACTCAGCGACTCCAGGTGAAGTCGTAGCTCTTCTTCCCCATCCCGTAATAGCTTCTCGGCTTCTTTGCGGCCTATCTCTTCATACTCTCGGTAGCCTTCAGGACTCCTACTCTTGGAGGGAACTGACCTACGTAAAGAGCGGCGTGACCACCTCCTGCGGATGGGGGAGCCAACAAGCTCACCATGGCTTGCTAAGCCTGAAAGATTCTCTGTGGAGCGGCTGGCTAAGATATGACGGACGTCAACCGGACTCAAGATGCGTGGGGAGCTCCATGGGGAACACTGCATAAGATTAGTAGTTCCAGCAATAGTTATGGTAAACATGTTCAATGGTTATCATTATAAATTTTACCATCCTACAATTAATGTATTTTTAATTTTAATTCAAGTTTTTTAGTAAATGTGTATTTATTTATAAATTATATATTTGATTTCGTCATCAGTGTTAAGAATGAGCACAAAAATCTTAGTAATGAACCTGTAGTGCATTTAAATACAAAATTACTTAAAAAAAACTAGTTAAAGTCTTCAATATGTTGATAATTGTAAATGATGTAGATAGTCACTCTCATAAAAATATGCTAATATAGCTCCAATGATATTAGTGAATGAGACCATCCTTAATACATACTAAGATAGTTTAATGAGAAGGGAAAATAGAGGCTCATATCTAAGTTAATATGATTATTAGCACCGCGTCTTACTACCCGTTCGGGTTGTACGCACTTACGCTAATGTGTAATGGTAGGGTGATTATGGAATGAAATGGAGGACCTACAGTTTAACGTGGAATCCGAACCACGGTGGAGGCCTGGCATTCCTCACATTCACAAGTTGTGATAAGTTAATATGACTTTACTGAACAAAGACAAATAATGATTTATATATTATTGAATTAATATATCACCTGTAAGCTTCTTGGTCCAGGCAAAGGACTGTGACGTGGAGAGATTCCTTGTATAGCAAGCATTGTATCTGTAAACATTCGAGCTCTCAGATTCAACTCTCGAATTCTTTCTTGAACTGACAATGGTCGTAGGATGACTTTACCAGAACCAGTCATATCAAGATTTCCCAGTAGTACATCAGTTTGTGTTGTTTGAGAAAGCCGGCGAAAATAGAGGCGATGCTCATCGGGATAACCTTATCACAAAAAAATTCAATATTTTTTAAAGAAACTATGAAACTAAAATGATCTAGTGTAGTGAAGGTTTAAAATATTTTTTTATAAATATAAATTAAAAGTTTGATAAACTACCTCATATATTCAATAGTGAAATGACCAGCATCGGTGGTCGCATGGTCTAACGTGTAACTCTTGCATTAGATTGAATAGTCAGTGACCGAAAGATTGGGGTTAAAATTCTGGTCAGGTGTACAGAAGATATTTAAAAAGTTGAAGGTAATCTACTCCAAATTTTTACTTAGAATTTCTCACAAAATGAATGTTTTTAAAAATTTTAATAAAAACTTACTTTTCTACTAATTTCAAAAAATTATATAGGTCTTAAACTTATTTTTACTAATTTAAGAGTCGCCAAAATAATATCTTGACCGAAAGGTTGGTTCACTACAAGATATTAAAAATCCTTAATTTTAGAATTCATAAAAGTAAGCTAAATACACATTCATTGAACAGCTAATATTTTTCATGTTCATGGATTATTTCATATGTAATGACTCAGAAATATCATTGTTTAGCTGACCAAATTTAAAAAACTTGTTCACACCCATGTTCCCAAAAAGTCCAGTAGATAAATATATCTTTTCAAATAAGGCTGACGCTAAATTTGATGAATTTTGATGCTCACAGAAACATAAATAACTTTTGAACTAAAAGATAAAGAGACTTGGGATGGAAACCTTTTTAACAATCCTATATTTTGACTAATTTTATGCATTTGTGAGTTTTGTACATATAGAGTTTGATAGGCTGAAATTTATTCTTAAATTCATGATTGGTTTTGTTTACGAATGCAGTTTTTAAGACTTTTAAAATGTATGAAGGTGATAATTCTAAATCTTAAAATTTTAATAATGTTTACCCTCCCCCCCTAAGTCATAGTAGTAAACATTTGAAATCTATGACTTGTAATATTTTATTGCTGTGGAGTGATAATTAACTCTCTAAAGTTTGCTAAATGATTTATAGAGCATTTATAGATTTTTTGTCAAATTTATAACATTTCTCATTAATAAATCTCATAATCAAACTTTATGTCATGCATATTAATTCAAGAAATGTTAAATAGAGCCAGGTGAAGTGGATTTCCTGGAAATTTGTTAATATGAACATACCGTAGTTTAAGAAAGTTTGTGTAATTTGCATAGAGGGTTACAACCTTTATTTTTAATATGGAAATTTGTTAATATGAATATACTGTAGTTTAAGAAAATTTGTGTTATTTGCATGGAGGGTTACAACCTTTATTTTTAATAAAGTTTCTTTATTTTTCTAATTATTGACAGGCAAGCACTTTCCAATTTTTTTTTCTCAGAGGCCAGAATTCAAAGAGTCGCCAGTTTACCTAGTTTTCTCACTCAGCAACCACCTTGATAACATAAAGTATATGTCCCCGACAAACCCAATAAATTATCTTTAAGGTAAGATTTTGTGCCCACCATTGTGATGTGTGTGTTTAACTGTTGTTTGTTGATATACTTTATAACAAACCTGTAGCCCTAATTACTAAATGTATGACAAACTATCCGACAGGAAGAACTTGTTTTTAATTGATATAAATGTCATGCTTTTATCAAAACAATTAAAGAATTGTATAACACCACCCCTGCCCAACTTTGTAATCAATTAAACCTTCATACATTTACAAGATTTAACTTTTGAGCAAAATAATTAAATTAACATAAGGCAATGATTTAGTTATTATATAAGCAATTTGTTCATTTGTTTCTACATACATTATTTTCACCTTTCCTAAAGTTACCAGATCTTTAACAAAGTGATGTATAACATACAAATATGTAGTCCTTTTGTAACGTTTATCGGCATAAACGCTACGAGAATAGAAGATTAAGTCGTGCTAATGAACACGATTCCAACAACACCAAAAGAAATAAACATTGGAATCTACTCACCAAACGCCCCATTCACCGTATGATGTCTCACCAACCGATCTTCCCCCCCGCGAGCACTACATCCACGCCAAAGTGTTGATTTAAAACTGAAACGAGTGAAGGCGTGTTGAACTAGACGCAGAGCCCGCCCAATGCATCCTGGGAATATAGTGACGAGGAAGAAAGTATGTTTTAATCGCTTCTCCTGACTTGTAGTATGTTCTTTACCGTGAATTACCACCCCTTCCCTCTGGTCCGTGTCTGTGTTCTTCTATGTTCTGCTTTCCCTCTTTGTTCCCCCCCTCTCAGAAAATAATCGTTTATATACTGGTGCTATTCATGTTAATCTTCGCTTCTTGATTCAACTGTGTCGAGAGACACATACTGGGATAGGATGATACTAAGGTACAAATTCCTTTTTGGCCATTATACTTCAAAATTCCCTTTTGGACTCTCGATATTTATTTATGTAAAATTTTATTAAATTTAATATATAATCATGGACTGGATTTATGGATTGTTTTGTAAAAGTAAATAAAGTCCCCTCTGGACGAGAGTATTTTTGCCATGATTAATTTAAATGGTTTATAATATAATTTTGCAGTTAGGTGCTTTTTGAGTAATGGTAGATTACGTAGGAAAGGTATACTCGGCTTGGCATGAGAAGCAGCTTAGAAACATGTTGTTTATTTGCAGGAATTTTGTTTATAGCCCATCTGGCTCAATAAATGATTGTCACTGTAGACAAACGTAACTTTTTGTATGTCATTGCAAGGCCACGCATGGCGTGTTGCCTATGAGAGGTGGGATATCTTATTGCCCTTCCGGCTGTGTAATTTTGTATTTACTGACTTATAATTTAATTGTAGGCTATCTCCCGATGTGCGATAGGTAAATTTTGGTGGCAGGGAGACTTTGTAAATGATGATATTTTCTAGTTAAATGTTATATAAGCTTTCCTTATTGTGTGCGGACTATTGCCCTGTTGTGGCTAAGTTTCGATTTTTGCTGTATGGCGGATTGCCGCGGAGACCCTAAGGGGCCATATAGTAAACATTCTTTGTATTCATGTATGACAACATTAGTAGTGTGGGTATAACCCCATTTTATATATATATTTATATATATATTTTGTATGATTATTGTTTATATTATATATACATATTTACTAATATTAATTGTTATGTTTCATAATAAATATATGTCAACCTCATACAAATATTTTTTTCTTTAACTAAGAGTAAACTAATAAGTTGAAACTTTAACTGAAAGGCCTTCTCGTCGTTTGAATCAAAATTTGTTGACCAACCATAATATTATCATTGTCACACTTAATAATACCCAAACCTAAAAACTGAAAATTTTTGTCAGAACTTTAATCTCTCATTTACAGCTCAAATATCAAATATGATTTAATAATTTCCGAATTAATTTTAGACGGTGATACAAGAAATAGCTCATCAACCCAAATTAAAATGAACGTTGACCCATTATAAAATAAGGATCTACTTTAGTTATATTAAATTTTCTTTGATTAATTCTATTTTAATATACTCATTCCAGCACTTGGATATTTGCCTTTACACATACAGGCGATTCAAAAGTTGTGCAATCCTGTTTTTCCAAGAATATTTCTTGCAGAAGAACATGGAAAATGAACATGTTGTTAATATGTATGGGAACACTGTAATGTTGGCCGGGTGTTGTGCAGGCCATGAAACCTTTTGACATACGCTAGATCTAGCCAGTTGAGTTATAGCATTTGAAAGTGTAAGATGAGTTTTTCACGAGCAGAGCGAGTATTCATTTTAGAAAATTATTTTATGGTCAATTCGTACATGGAATGCCAACAATCATTTGTGCGTAATTTTCCAGAATCACACATGCCAAATAAATCAACAATATGCCAAATTGTTCAATGTTCTTGTGAAACATGCAGCATGAGTGAAAAGAAGCGTTCTGGACGGCCTTCAAGTTTGCATGATCAAAATTTGAATGAAGTTAGGCTATGCTTAGAACGGTCACCCAGGAAGTCCCTAAGAAGATTATCACAACAGGCTGGGTTGAGCTATGGAACAAAGCAGAGGTGTACATGGCGGCTGAAACTTGTGTCTTAAAAAATTCGCACAGTTCAAGAACTCAAGAAACCAGAGAAAGGAAAAAGATTCCGATACTGTGAGTGGTTCTGAGAACTTGTGAGGGATGGTGTCGGCAACTTGGGCAACATTTTCTTTACATATGAGATATGGCTTCATTTAAGTGGTTAGGTAAACAATCAGAACAGTAGGTTTTGGAGCATTGAAAATCAACAAGTTTTCCATGAGGTGCCTTTACACAGTCAGAAGATTGGAGTGTGGTGTGCAATTTCATGTTGCAGGGTGGTGGGTCCTCTTTTATTTATAGAAACTTTTAATGCTGAACGTTACTATGAATTTGTTATAAAGTTTATTGCATTACTTGAGGGAACAGAACGTGATTGCTGGTTTCAGCAAGATGGAGCCACTTCACACACAGCCAATTCCACCATCACAATGCTGGCTGAGTTTTTTGGTGATCGTGTGATTTCTGGCCACCTCGTTCCCCAGACCTAACGCCACCTGATTTTTTTCTGTGGGGATACTTAAAACAGACAGTGTATGCAAACAACCCTCGAACCTTGGCTGAACTTCAAACCAACATTGAGAGGTGCATTGCAACCATACCCCAGGAAATGATTTGTCTTGTGTCTATAAATATGGTTAAACGAGTGAATTTGTGTTACAGACAAGGAGGATCACACTTTCAACATCTTCTGTGATTTCCTTATGGTTTACTGTTTGGTTTACATTAGATGTATATATTATATGGCACAAAGTATAAGTTTTTTCTTTGGGTTGAGTGACTTTTGGATCATCCTGTATGAGACCTTATTTAATTCAGACACTTTCACCTTCCAGTAGCTTCATAAACACTGGCACTTTAAGAGGGCTCTTCAAAAAAGCAGACTTGACATCAAAATTCTGCAGATGTAGGTTCCTCTTGACTGCAATGGACAATAAGACTCTCGGCGTCGCCATCCGAGCAACTATATAAAATGATCATCCAGCCTCATGCCTTTTTATGAGCAACGCAATTTGCCATCTTCTCAGTGAAAACCAAGTGTGAGTCAATCACTTTAGTGTTTGGAGGGGGATCATCTAATTTAAATGTACTATTGGTTTCTAGTGGGGATAATTCTTCTTTTATTGTGAGTAATCAACCTTCAGATTTTATGGTTTCTTCATAGCTCTCAGGAACATCAGTTGTTGTGCCAATTGGCAGGGTTAACATGATGCCAATATCCAAAATCTTCCAGGTATTTTGGAAGCTGTCTCACTCTTGAACTTAAACAAACTTCTGTAACGCTTGGTTCTGATGGATTTTCGTTATTACATAATGGAGGACTAATTTTTGGTGTATTTTCTTCTTATTCAGAATCTTGTATAACAATGGGTTTTATCTCATTTGGTAAGAGAGAAGGTATTTGAAAACTATGATCCTTTCAGTTCTCATCAAAAATAACATTTCTGAACAAAACAACCTTCTGTCTTTCAGGGTTCCACAGCCTATAATGATTGTTACAATTACCTAATATTAACAGTTTTTATTAATGTGAAACAAATTTACCTTTTCTATCCTCCTTATGAATGAGGCTGTAAGCAGAACAAATGAAAACATTTATTTTAAACAAAGGGAGTTTATAATAATAGCACACACTACAGCAGGTACACCTTTCAGAAGAGATGAAGGAGTTCCAGTCATATCATATAAATACACTGCCGACATCACTGCTTCACCCCATATTTTCTTGTCCATTTCAAACTCAAATAGTAAACACCTGGCTTTTTCCCAAATTGTTCTGTTAAATCGTTCAGCTAGTCCATTCTGGGTAAGATTTCTAGCCATTTAGTACTGTAAGATTATGCCCTTTCTACATACAAACTTTTGAAATCATTGAAAGAGTACTCCCCAAATGGATCAAAACAAAAATTCACAATCTTCTTGTTAAATTTTGTTTCAACCATTGATATGAATAATTTGAGTTTTTCAATAACTTCATATTTATGTTAAATCAAATATATTGTGGCAAAATGAGTCTAATGATCTATGAAACTTACAAAATAGTTTTTACAGTCATGTGGTTGAGTAATAATTTTTCCAGAGACAAAACTGATGGTCTGTAAAATATGTCTTGCCTTCCTATCCATTGGAATCAAACTAATATACAGCAACTTAGTATGTTTATCTTTCACACAAATGTCACATAGTTTAGAAGAGGGATATTTTGAGAGTATCTCATATGTGGGTGCCACATATCACACTCAAAGTTCTTCTTAATCTTGATTAGGGTCACACACTCTTTAAAAAAAACACTCTGACAGGATGTATCATTTTACACATAACTGTACAGAAAGCATTGTTTTACCGTTCAACATGACAAATGCACTACTGTTTTCAAAACTAGCACAATAACCCTTTTCCTCTAGAATCCGAACTGACCATGAATTAAAAACCAAGTTGTCATAAACTAAAATGTCTTGGATGTAGGTTCTCACACCATCTTCAATAAAAAGGGGTAATTTACCTTGCACTGTTCAGTTTTACCTACTTTAGCTCTAATAATGTCAATATTAAGGTCCTTATGATCAATTAAATAATTTTTATAATCGGTCTTTAATAAATGGCACTGTCCAAAACAAATGATACCTCCTCTTTAGGTTTACCATCAGTCAGGTTACTTGCTTCAACTGATTCCATGGTGGTCACAATTGAAAACTCATTTTCATTTATAGTATTTATAGTGTTTCTAAGTTTAGGACAATATTTCATTAAATGTCCTCATTATCTTACAATGGAAACACTAACCATTGAATGTCTGACTTGGTCCATAAAATTCGCCAGTATCATGTTTCCAGTTTTTACTTCCTTTAAAGGATAGAAAAAATCAGAGGGCTCTTCAAAAGCTAAAACATTCTTACTATGTCTCTCATCTTTAGGTAGTAAGGTGTTTTTAACAGATTCAAATGTCAATGCAGACTTGTCCTGATTAAACATAATGTCCATGGTCAAATCACACTGCCATAAACTTGAGGCAATGCAACTAGTAACTGGCTAACAATTTCACCTTCATCCATCTTGCTTTGGCAGTTGTGATGTCAGCACACGCTGCTTCAAATTCTTTGAAAAATTCCTGTAATGGTTTATCGCATCGATATTCCATTTTTCTCCAATTCTTTTGTGCATTAACAAGGGGTCGCATACCTTTCTTCTCATAAGTAGCTTGAAGAGCCTCCATGATGTTATTTGCTGTCTTTTCCCCCATAATCATCATCAAGAGATTGTCAGCAATGCCTCGATTCACCATGATGTTACGTGCTTTAACAGCATCATTCTTAAATTTCTGCAATGCATACCTTTCTTCAGGCGGTTCATCAATGAAAACATTTAAGGCATCATTATTTTCTAAAAGCAATCGCATCCTGAGCTCCCAGTTCAAGAAACCAGTTCCATCAAAAGGTTTGATACAGGACTGCGAACAACCGGATGTCGCCATGATGCTGTCTCACACAAACCATTCCCATATCAAATAACTTTATACTGACACAATAACAGTTTTTACTCACAATCCAAAGTTTATTATGGGCCTATAGCCTAGGTCATGAACACAGGGATCCATACATAAGACAACCTATTAAAGATAAAAAGTAAAATTGTATCTAACACAAACTTTGCATAAGTTAATATGGCAACAAACTATTAATTACTGGAAAAAAAGGCAATGACCTATAAAACAGTGTTGCCTCAGAAAAACATAAAATAGAATCAAAATATGTATAAACTTATGCAATGTAACTATTACTTCCATTTTTTCCAGAGCTGCATTTGTTGGATGCAATCTTACATGTATGGTTGCATGCAGAGGGTGGTAATAAATGATAATGCCTCTGAATGGAGCCCTGTAGACAAAGGTGTACGGCATGGGCCTATACTGGGACCACTATTATTCTCCCTATTTATTAATGACCTACCTTCTTCTCAGTCTTATTGAAAGTATCACCTATATGTAGATGATCTACAAGTATATTTGTCTGACAGTAGTATCAACTTATTTTCAACTGTTGATAAAATAAATGTGGATTTGAAATCCATTCATGAATGGTCAGTTAATAATATAATTATAATTATAATATTAATAATAATAATAATAATAATATTTTGATTAACCCCATTAATTACAGTCAATGATTGTCGGGTGTCATAGACTCTTGTCTAATATAAATCACTCTTTTACTCCAAATATATTGTTAAATGATACTATAGTACCTCTAACTTTGCATGCAAGGAATTTAAGCGTAATAATGAACAAAAATTTGACTTGGGTGGACCATGTGACCAACATTTGAAAAAA
>CABFWB010004820.1:12308-24830 GCA_902151455.1 Timema bartmani | reverse complement strand
TCGAGTTTCTGACGGAGATGTAAAGGGAAAGAGGGTAAGTTGACTACGAACGCTTCGTCAGCTCTGCTGGAAATTTTAACTTAGAACTATTTTTTTATTTCTCGCGTATTTTTACGCGTTCGGGCTATCCGCGTATTTTAATGTGTTAGGGACGAGGACATTTTGATTTAAAGGAAATGTATTCGAATTTGTGTTGAGGGAGAGAGGAAAAACATTTAAGAAAAGAACCACACTGACTACATCCGATCCGGGTTCGAAACCCCCTGATCTCACCGTCGTCGGCAGGATAGTCCATTGTGAGAGTAGCGCGTTAGACAAGATGTTTAATAATCACAACCTGTGAACGTTTGGAATGTCAGGCCTACCACCGTGGTTCGGATCCCACGTTAAACTGTAGGTCCTCCACTTCATCTCACAATCACCCTACCATTACACATTAGCGTAAGTGCGTATAAACCGAACGGGTAGTAAGACGCGGTGCTAATAATAATAGTAGTAATAATAATAATAATAATATTTTAACGTGTACTTTC
Source organism: Timema bartmani (assembly GCA_902151455.1). Taxonomy (NCBI): domain Eukaryota; kingdom Metazoa; phylum Arthropoda; class Insecta; order Phasmatodea; family Timematidae; genus Timema; species Timema bartmani. The sequence continues at coordinate 24,297 of CABFWB010004820.1, read as the reverse complement.
TAAACCGACTGATTATATCGGCACACGACTTATAAACTAACTTAAATCTAGAACAGACACAACATCTGGCCCCTGACCGTTAATTCATCACTGTGAAAGTTGCACCAGTGATAAGTTTTTCGGCCATGCCTGGAATCGAACCCGAGACCCTTTGCTCAGTAGAGACACACGCTACCGACTGATCTTAAGTTTCGGACCTTAATATCTTAAGGGCTGTGACAGGTCCCAGGACTGAGGGGACAACCAAGGTCACAAGTGCGTGAGAGGGATTGTGTGGTCACAAGTGCGTGAGAGGGATTGTGTGGTCACAAGCTGCGTGAGAGGGATTGTGTGGTCACAAGCGCGTGAGAAGGATTGTGTGGTCACAAGCGCGTGAGAGGGATTGTGTGGTCACGAGCGCGTGAGAGGGATTATGTGGTCACAAGCGCGTGAGAGGGATTGTGGATTTGATCTTTTCACCGTCCATACAGTTTGTTTATTGGTGTTTATTATATCTCCCTTCTTTATTCATGGCCTCCCTCTCTCTCGCCTAAACTTTTCTTTGTTTTCTTTCTCGGGTTTATTTGTATAGTTAATTTCAAGGTCGTTAGATTTAAAATCTCCTGCTTCGAACAAGTTTCATAGTAGATTAATATTATCACGCGCTGATGAGCACGTGGTTTAAAGGTGTCAGTCACAACTGCTCTGTTTAAACAAGGGATGGACATGTTTGGGTTTTGAATCCCGGCTGTGTCTGCTGAGGTGGGTTTTTTTTCTTCTCTCCTAAATTCTCTCCCCGGTTCTTCTTACACTTCCTTTTAAACTCCTCCTTCCTACTCCAAATGTGTAAACATGCAGGTAAGACAGACGCGGCGCGTTGAAAAAAAAAAGAGTATTTATTAGTTGTTCTTTCTGTGCTAGTGGCAGGTTTTGTGTCATTGACCAACCAAACACGGTTAATAATAATAATAATAATAATAATAATAATAATAATAATAATAATAATAATAATAATAATAATAATAAAAATCTTAAAAATAATAAATTTTAAAATTGGATACGTACGTATCTGTTTATTTCTTGGGTATTATATATATATATAGGGAACACTTTAGAAATGAAAGTGTCTTGACTGTTAAAAAAAACACTGTCATATTACTTTGAAAAATAATATTGCATGGTGGCTACAGAACAGGGAAAAGTCAGGGAATTTAATAATAATAATAATAATAATAAAAATATCAGGGAATTTAAATACTTGACTAATTCCGCAGCTAAATATTCAAACAAAAGTGAAATATTTTGTTTCTCGATGTAAACAAAAATGCATATCCTAGATGGTTATCCTAACTTGATATGGTTGTACAGGATTTGTTTTATAAAACATTTACACAGGGACACAAAATAATACCTAATTAGATATAAGAAAAAACAACATGAATTTATAAGAATGTTGATGTTTGATAGCCTTAGGATTTTTGAAAATATGTCATCAATGTGATAAACGAGAAAATTCCCATCAACCAAGGAAAACCGTAAAAAAGGCCAGGCATGGTATTTTTTTTTTAAATGCGGTCTAGATAACATGTGAACGTAAGGGAATTTTATGATAAAAAGTGTTGTAGCCACCCTGTATTGATATAATTTAAATACTGTGTTGGACTGGCCTGCTTATAACGAAGAGATCGGTGCTAGAATCTCGGTTGGGTGTATTAAATGAGGTTGTTCCATAAATAGATGGTTTCCCACTCTCCTTCCACACGAATGCTGGTAGACTAACTCTCAAATGTTTCCTTATTCATCCCTAGCCCGTTAGATTAGTTATCGTGCGTATAACCTGAACAGGTAGTAAGATGCGGTGCTAATAATAATAGTATAACCTGAACAGTTAGTAAGACGCGGTGCTAATAATAATAGTATAACCTGAACAGGTAGTAAGATGCGGTGATAATAAAAAAAAAGACCAATAATAATATTATGGTGAAATGAGTTTTCAAGGTATATTTTTGTATTTTTTTAAAAAGTGTTTCCGTTTTTCTGTACGAACTATTTTGGGATCATTCTTCAAACACTTGTTTTTACGCACTACATAGGCCGGGAGGTATATTTAGGGCGCACGCGCAATCGTTGACCTCAGAACAAGTCGAGGAGGCTATGAAACAGCTCGCGAATTACGCACGTCATGGATACCATTAACGTCCCATAGTACTGTTCGTCCAGAATAGCTCTTCTCAAGGGAGGGGGGAGTTCACTTGGCACTCACACGTGTCAGTTTTATTGGGCCTAACGCTCGTCATCTGTGACTCAAGGACGTTTGCCTGCCTGTGACGTCACGACTGGTCAACTTAAGATGTCCCATGTTAGTGAATTTACGTTTCTATCGGCGAGTTTTAGAGATGTATAACGTCGAAACAAAAACTATCTAAAAATAGTCACAATTTTTTTTATATTGAAGTAGTTTTTTTTTGTAGACGTATATTTTATAAATCGTCTACAACTCAGGCTCAGACTCAAATTAAACTGATGACGCAAAAGTCAGAGGAGAAAATTAAACAACTTGAGGGAGCCACTGACTGGACATTAACCTTTTTCGTTAATATTTCAGATATTTACTTGTTAAATAAGGCAAACTTTTGACAGTTTCATGAATTTAAACAAATGGACAAATAAATCTATGAATACACACATTTTTCTCCATACACAACATTTGGCTGTTGCCTAGTTATGTTCATTAAAGTGTTATTCTCTTTGTCCATGGCTTCCAAGTCAACAAATTGAAGAATTTTTTAAATATATATATAAACTATTATTATTAATATTCCCTCGCTTAAATACATCAGGGAGATAACAACTAAATGTTAGCATATTATTTAAATACATCCAAATGGAAAACTGACCAAAAAAACGCAATAAAAATATTAAACTAAATAATGAAACAATAAACAAAAATTAAAAAAATATCCTAGGATGCGCTTCTTTGGGGCAAAAAAAAAAGTGCACTAAATAAGCTATATAATATAGGAAATAGCTTAAACTATGAAGAAGTTATATGTTTGTGTTTATTGCTTTACGTAAAATACCCTTGATTTTAAAGTTATTGCGTGGATCCTACTTATCAATAGCGTAGCTTTCCAGGATATGGGCGTTTAAAAGTACAAAATATTAATAGAATTTATGAATTAAATAATTAGTTTTGGACTAAAGAAAACATTCTGACGCCACCAAGTTTTATTTGGGGTAGTTTGGAGTCTGCATTTTTTGGTATTGTATCCATAAATAACGAAAATTGAAATATTTTCAAGCCCATAGATCTTTTTTTTTTTTAATGTAACTTATTCCTACAGCATAATCTTTGTCTTGAGACATTTAAAATTAGCAGGCTAGACTTGTCTTAAACTAGATTTTTCTCACAACTTCTAATGTCATATTAATAAAATTTGTATTATTATTATTATTATTATTATTATTATTATTATTATTATTATTATTAGCACCGCGTCTTACTAACCGTTCGGGTTGTATGCACTCACGCTAGTGTGTAATGGTAGGGTAGGAGGACCTACAGTTTAACTTGGGATCCGAACCACGGTGGTAGGCCTGGCACTCCACACATTCACAAGTTGTGATTAATACACGTCTTGTCAGAGGTGAAGGAAGGGTTTGGCAATCAGATAACTCTGTGTCAGGGACCGAGGATTGAGCCCCGGACCCCCAGCACAAAAGTCCAACATTTTACCCCTAGATCGCCAGGTCACCCTTAAGGTGCGGTTGAAGGGAGCGCGAGTAGTTTTTACAGCATTAAATTTTTTTGGCCAAAATAAATTCAAATATTTCTCCAGTAGCAACATAGAGTTTAGTTTTCTGCTCATGCTAATATCAACAGATCTTGAATATCTGTCAAGGATGTCCTGGAATTTTGTTAAAACTTTTTAACTAAAGAGAAAAAGTTTTGACAAAATTTGAGAAAACTAAACTCTATGTTGCTACTGGAGAAATATTTGATTTATTTTGACCAAAAAATGTATATTCTATAAAAACTGTAAAATTAATCGCGCTCCCTTCTGCCGCACCTTAATAGAATTTGTAAAACCAATAATTCTACATGATACAATATATAAGCCTGTAAGCGCCGGTAAAATGCGCTAAGTGAGCTTTATCAAGACACCTTTTTTTTGTTCTCTCTCTAGAATACTGCGTTTGTATTTTTGCTTGATTATACTTCTCTCTGCTCTATTAAATTAAGTCGTCGTATTAAACGTAAATTTGGATTCTGGTACAAAGAACATTGGCTTACAGTTACAAGAATGAATAAAACTACTTTATTATATTCATGCATCAAGTCATCTGATCCGATAGATCTTTTCAACACAGTCCAATTTTCATATGAAGGACCTTATCTGACAGATAAAAAAAAGCTACTAGAGTAGGCGTATTCATACGTCACGCAATCTGCATCTGTCACTTTTGATAAATATATTATCAAAACCTATTAAATAAGAACAATAAAATATTAACATAGTAAAACGTTAACATATTTTCCTGTTGTATAATAGTTTCCAAATTTTTCTTCTTACCACATTATCTTTTTGTAACAATACCATAACAAACAAGTGGACGCTTAGCACTTAGCTTTGCGCTTATGAAACTTGCGCAGCACAGACACTTTATATATCTTGGACCCAACCGGAATTCAAACCAAAGTCTCTATAGAGTGGTTGTTCATCATCACCCCCCAGGAGTGTGACGTCTCAACAATCATGTCACACTGTCTGAGAGAGAGAGAAGTGTTCCATGTTGACTTGATGACTGTCGTCCTGTGATAACAGTAGTGTTGTGGAGGTCCAGTCAGACCCACAGAAGATTGCTACGGACCTATCCGTATCGCGCCTACTTGGCTTTGTTAAAACAGGTCTTACCCTTGTCAGGATATCTGTGTTGTGCTAGGGTAGCAAACTGGATGTAGACAACTATCTTGCTGAATACAGAGGTCACTGTAATCAGAAATCAGACGTTGCCATTCCGACAAAATGGCAATACATAAATGACTGTTGTACCCCAGTGCCACTATTGCAGTTATAATTGATCTGGTGAAAATACTCTTTTCATTGATTACTTGTGTCATAGCTATAATTGAGCTGATGAAGATAATCCGTATTGTATTATCGTAGCTCGAATCTACCTAATGACGACACCAGTATGGTTATATAATAGTTAGATCTATTATGGTGAATATACCAGGGTCGCACAGTAAACTTGTCGACAGGGGCGGCACGAGGTAAATTTTGCGCCCGGCTGGGATTGGTTTTATGCCCCCTCCCTCCCATATAGCTGGAGGGATGGTAGGAAAATGGGAAAATAGTCTCCAAACCTAACAATTCCTAACGTAACCCGCCTGGGCATGATAGGAAAATAATCTGAAGGGAAATTCATAAAATGTAAAGAATTTCTCATCATATTCCAAAAGTTTCACTGCAAGATTGTAAGAAAATGGTTAGGATTTACAAAGAAACGTGTAAGAATATGTTTTGTAGACAATGTTCTCTTCTTTATTTTATATTGTGACAAACACTTCGGTATAATGAACGGTTTATGAGATAATAGCAACAAAAAAAGTTTTAGGACGCTAGTTTTACAAGATGGGGGATGTTAAATAACTTTTTAAGAGTGATAATAATTATTATTAGCACCGCGTCTTACCACTCTTTCGGGGTTATACGCACTTACGCTAATGTGTAATGGTAGGGTGATTGTGAGATGAATATGGAGGACCTACAGTTTAACGTGGGATCCGAACCACGGTGGAGGCCTGGCATTCCACACATTCACAAGTTGTGGTTAATTAAGAGTGATTACATTAGGTGAGGAGTTAAGAGGTTCGGGGATTATTTTCATTGGCCAGGCTACGCTAGGCTAGGTTGGTGCTTTGTTTGGCGCCCCCTCGTTGGATTATTCTTGTTGAAGCTACATCTGACCCGATGAAGATACCCTGGTCGCACAGTAGCGGAGCTGCAATGGCCTTGCCTTTATTGCCACGTGCTAAATGAATGTTGAGGCAACTGTTGGCGGCTAACCTTGGGTATATATCTTCCTCTCCTGCTCTCTGTGGCAATCAACCTTACCTCTCTCTCTCTTCCTGCTGTAGCACGAGCAGCAGTCAGGACCATTCCACACGCAACAGGTACTAAACACATTTCGAGAGGTTCGCTACTTCTTCTGCCACCATTGGCCGCTCATATTCTGAAAATTTAAAAATGACACCTGGACACGGGAATCGAACCCGGGACCTTTGGCTCACTACGCCAATGCTCTACCACTGAGCTATCCAGAAGTCGTCCCTTGCCCAGGGTCATTCTTCACTCATATTTTAAGGCAGAGTCTATGATGGACGTGCGGAAATCGTCAGATTTTATTCACGAGCCATCAGATAACGCAGACATCTTAGACTCGGTAGTTGGCTTGTTACTGCCATTTTGTACCCAGGACACGGGACGATTCCTGGATAGCTCAGTGGTAGAGCATTGTCGTACTAAGCCTAAGGTCCCAGGTTCGATTCCCGTGTCCAGGTGTAGTTTTTCAATTTTCAGAATATTATATCTAGATGGTGAATTCCTCTCTAAAATTAATAACAGCTTCGGCTATTTGATTCTATTCTCTCAGCAACGCTCTTCAATTCATAGCGTCTGGGGTATCCGTATACCTGAGAGGGTAGACTTAGGTATAGAAGAGAACATTTGCATGAAATAATTCCGAAACTACGTGGAAGAACGCTAATAAGCAATTCGGGAAATAGAAGATAAAAATATAAGTGTTAATTGGTTGACAACAGGAACTGACTAATCTATTTTAAAAAGAAAGTCGTTATATGGTAACTAGGATAGCTACTATATTTACTCACAGGGTCTATTCATACGTCAAGTCGTGTGATCTGTTGCTGTCACTTTTGAGTAATTTTATACACTAATAATATGGTAGAATGTTATCTATCAGGCGTTTCCCATGAAAATTCTGGTACAACTACCATAGTTTTTAACCTAGTTTAAACCATACCTTTGGGCACGTGCCAGGAGAGTCCTGCGGCTCTAGTCTGGCAGATCGGGGTTCATATCCTGTCTGAATGAATTGAGGAGGGTGCTTTATCAAATGGTTTCCCATATCCCTCCATGGATACATCGCTTCTAGGCTCTGCCTTCCTCATTCCTAACCCACTAGTGCATTGGTTCTAAAACTTTATTTTAGATTGTACCCCTTGGTCATGACAAAATGTCCAATGTACTCCCATAGTAAATTTTCCCCAAACGACAAATATCAGATAATCAATCCAAGGAGAAAATTTACCTCAGTCACCTCGAAAATTCCACACCACGTTTGGTTCACTCATTATTTTGTCCGTTTTCCCTTGAGAGCTACTCACGTACCCCAGTTTGAGAACCATTGCACTAGTGTAATTATATACAAATATAATATAGCCCTATAGCCTGAACTAGCGGTAAAATAAAGTGGGGAGGGGGGATATTTTTTACCTGACTAACAATAGAAGATAATACTCGAACCTCAAGGCCGTAGCCAGGGGAGGGTTTATGGGGGTTCAAACCCCCTCCGAAATTCTATGAACCAAATATATATGGCTTTAGTTATGGTTCAAACAATATCAAAATTAAGATACAAGTACAAATTAGGGAGCTGTGTTACCCTAAAAAGCACTTTAAAGAGCTTCTAGAGGTGTTTAATATTTAGAGATTGTCCTAGCCTTCGGCATTTAGGGGATAAGGTTGCCATTAAAAAAATACTTCAGATAGCTTCTAGAACTGTTTATCCTTTAGAATTTTTTCTAACTTCTGGCAATTGGGGGTTTGCTCACCAACCCCCCCCCTCCCGAAATTATTGGCTGGCTACGGCCTTGTCGAACCTGATAAAAATATCGAGTTAATTTTCAAAATAAAAAGTAACTGTATAAAGGGGAGCTCTTTGTATCCTAAGTACATTTTATTGAATTCATTACGTGACGGCTGTATCTTCTTCAATAAAGTCTTCCAAATGAACTACTAGAAAATGACTTGAAGGCAACTTTGAAAATCAATTAAAAGCGAAGAGAATGTAAAACCGCCATTTCCTCATCACTTGGAGAGGATATTGCCAAACAACCTTCTTCTTTAAAACCCCTCTTCATTCTACATTTTTTTTTAATACGGAGTTGATACCAGCGATATTTTAATGAAATTACTTAGAACATTTCCTTTCGTTCATTTCTTGTAATTCGCCTCACTACGATTTGTTAAGATAAAAAAAAAAGATAAAAATGGTAGCACTATGTTTAAAATTGGAATTGTGTGGTTTTTTCATTAACATAAAAATTTCCTCTGTAAAAAACAAAAACCTCAGTCACGCCTGGAAATTGTAATAAAGTTTTTTGAAATCAAATAGTCTACTCAGATTAGATAGCTAGAACGTTTGTTAATAAAAAATAAGCGAATTAAAACCTTTTGGTGGCTAGTTAACATTGAATAAAACCGTGAATTTAAAAACACTTTAAAATATATAATTAATGTTAGTACCATCAACCTTTGTAACTTTGAATTTCAGGGGGGAGGGGTGTAGTGCTTAACACACTTAAAAAATGTATTTACTCAATTTTTGTAAAAAATGATGACAAAACAATAATTTCTAGGGCAACAAATTATAGCTCTAGAAAATATTTTTTTCTCATCTTTTCAATATATATATTTTTTTTACCCTAGCACCGCGTCTTACTAACGATTCAGGTTATTAGTTTGTACTAATTACTCTAATGGTTTTAGGGATTAGGAAAGTTATATTTATAGTCTTAATACGAGCTGGTGCGCTAATCCACCTTAAGAGAGAACTTTTGTTGATTGATTTGCAACTTGTGAATCCTATGTAGACAGGAATTTGGTGACCCGCTTCGGTGGCCACATGGTCTAAGGTGCTACTCTTGGAATAGACTAGACTGCAGAAGACAGATAGATCAGGGTTCGATCCCGGCTGGGTGTACTGAGGGTGTTTTTACCTTATTGGTTTTCCATTATCTCTCCACGCAAATAAAGGTACACTTAATCTAAATAAAACATTCCTAATCTCTAACAGATTAGTGTAATTAGTACATAAGAGGATAATTCGAATGTGTGTTAAGACGCGGAGCTAATAAAAAGGAATGTGGTGGTGCGGCCGGATGCAACTAGCATGGGTTGTTCGAGGAAGGCCGCAACTGGGTCCATGTTGAAGAACAGTCGTAAAAGGCGATGCAAGTGGTTGTACAAAAGTTATCTATTACATGGTCACTTAATAGGCTATTTTGCTATGCTATGACATTAGGAGATCAAAAGCTCATTTCCGCACTTAACAAAAGTACTCCACCTATCCCTATATTGAGCTAGTTCTATCCAGTCCACCTCATTACACCTTATCCCTATCTTGAGCTAGTTCTATCCAATCCACCTCATTACAACCTATCTCTCTCTTGAGCTAATTTCATCCAGTCCACCTCACTACACCCTATCTCTTTCAGGTCCATTCTAATGTTATCCTCCCATCTGCATATAGGTCTTACCAATGATCTCCTCCCATTGGGTTTGCCAGTCAGTATTCTGAACAAGGTTCTAGAATCTCTCATTAGCACTGCATGTCCTGCCCACCGTAATCTACGATACTTGATTATTTTAACAGTGTTTTGTGATGAATACAGGGTATGTAACTTGTCATTGTGTAACCTCCTTTGTTTTTTAGCTATTTGATTTGAGGAACGGCTATTTAACATGCAGTATATGAACCGAATGATCATATTATCATAAAAACTACTAGCAAACTAAATCTTCCAAAACGGATAGAACACCCAGTAGCCTGATGATTAATCCATCACTTGATGAATTCTATTTATTTAAAAAACAACTATTGAATGTTTGGTTTTGTAATGAAACTGTTTTGGACCTCTCTCATTTATTCAAAAAGTAATGGATGAAGTGTATTTTTCTTTAAAAAACTTTATGTAAATTTTCCTTTTAATACTTCATAATAATCAGGCGTTTTCAGAAGTAATTTCAATATAATACGTTTTAAAACTTTCTTTCTTTAAAAAAAACCTCCTTCGTTATATTTGAAAATCAGGTGATGAGCTGGCTGCCTCTACCCAATAGAAAGCTAGCATTCACAACATCAGGTTGCCAGGAGTTCTCCTATTAGTTAGTTTTAACACTATTGGCAAGGGGTCCAAGAAGCAAGGGGTAGTTCATCCAACCGTGGGGCATGTATGGGTCCACATCCGCATCAACATCAAATAAACCGGTATCGTTATAGTTTTCGACAAAAGAAGCAATAAAACCTGTTGTTCTGAATGCATTTGCTTGTATGTGAAAGGTTTCTTAGCAAAGACTCCAATCAAAACTAGAGAATTGCACTGGGGGCTACAAAATGTCCTCCCTTGTCTCACAAAAATAGAAATTGATCTGAATCATCTCTTTGTCATGAAACAAACCCCTTCCCACAGACGGGTAGCTATTTTGATTTTTTTTAAGTTCTACTTTACACAGTTCGATATACTTAAGATAATTCACATTTCTATTGATATAATACCTTATAAAACTTATATTATTGGTTTTATTAAATATTCAACATCTTTACTAAAAGTGAATCAGAAAATGGTCGTCAATACAAGAACTGCATGCTTTATTTTTGTTTAAATTTTATCATAAAATGATTTTTGAAATATGTTCTACTGTAGTGGGGTTTTACAACGACATTTAATATTCAAGTAGGGTTTTAGTGTAAAAAGTTTTGAGAACCTCTGCTCTGCTCTAAAGGGTTGATTGCTCTGAATCCACCGTGAGGTTGACTGAGCCACGGAGACCGGTAAAACTTCAATTAGTTTCTCCTGCTACCGTTTATCATGGGCTGGCGCTGAGGCGATTCTTCTAGTAGCGAGTGGCCATTGACTGTGCTCTTAAGGTGGGGATGTGGAAGGTGTTTTTGCACTTTTTTTTAAATTATAGGAAAGCATGTTTTTGGTCAAAATAAATAAAATATTGGTCTAATAGAAACATAGTTTAATTTTCTTCACGTGGTGATATCAACAGTTGTTGAATATCCATCATGAACATAGCGGCATTAGATGACAAACTTTTTAAATGGAGGGCTAAAGTTTTAATCAAATTTCATAACACCCTTGACATAAATTCAACAACTTTTGATATCCCCGTGTGAAGAAAATTAAACTCTTAATTTGGTACTAGAGCAATATTTGATTTATTTTGACCAAATTAAGTTTTCTTATAAAAACTGCAAAACAACCTTTTTCTCGCCTTCTTTACATCCTCATCTTAGTAAGGCATGCTATTATCTGGCCAAGAAATACGTGAGGTTTGTTTCAGGCCTCGGGGAAGGTTGCTCTCAGAAGCGGAAAAACCGGTTTTTTTTGGTCATCTCAACACTTTGATGATTATAGTCGTGAACAGAAGTTCCTTTTTTTTGCAAATTGATAAAAAAGAAAACTATAAGGTGGGATGGAAGGGGGGCGCGATAAAAAGACAGGATTGTTGCAGTTTTTATGGCGAAACATTTTCTTTTGCCAAAATAAATAAAATATTGCTCCAGTATGAATATAATTTTATTCTCTTGGTGATGAACACAGTTGTTGACAGTCTGTCAAGGGTGTCCTGGAACAACTTTTTCTCTTCATTTAAAAAGGTTTGTCATCTAATGCCGCTTTGCTCATGACAGAAATTCAACAACTGTTGATATCACCTTGTGAAGAAAATTAAACTTTATGTTTGTACTGGATAATTTTTTTTTTATTTCGGCCAAAATAAGTTTTCCGATAAAAACTGCTAATACACTGCCCTTAACTCGCCTTACACACCCTTAAAAAAAATCTTTTTCCCGGCTTGTTCTTGCAAATAGAATAGTTCGTATAAAATAAAACTTCTAGTTTAAGTTAAATGGGGGCCCTAGTTTTCGACATTGTAAATCTGGCTCCCTCCCCCCACTTTACTCTCTCCTCCTC
>CABFWB010004820.1:0-12233 GCA_902151455.1 Timema bartmani | reverse complement strand
GGCTCCCTCTACCCCTCCTCCTCCCCCCCCCTGAACGGGATTGTGTGAGAGAGAACTGGTACACTCGCAGCCCAGCTCCGACAGGAACCACTTAGCGATAATAATATCTTGGCCGTACGCTCACGGGTAAAACAAAGTGGAACTCTCTCGGAATGATTTATTATCAATAACATATGTTACATCCGCTTCAATGGCCGAACGGTTTAAGGCGTCACTCTCGTGCTAGACTGGCCTTCTGATGACGGGGAGATCGAGGTCTGAATCCCTATCGGGTCTACTGAGGTTTTTTTTAAACTTAATGTTGTCCCATTCTAATTCCACGCAAATGAGGGTACACTTCCTCTATAAGTATTTCTCACTCAGCTCTATCTCATGAGTTATTATCATATGTGCATATAAATTGAATCGGTGATAAAAATACTCGTTACAGAAAACCTCTGAGGATGTTGAGAATCTAGGTTTTAGTAAACCTAGAATTGTGACTATCTTTACTAGGGGTGGACATGCAGACAAAGGCGTTGGTCTAGTACTGTCTGATTTGTTGGTGAAAGGGGAAATTGGGGATCTAATCTTGGCCGAGTGTAATTAGTTATTTTATTCCTAAATAGTTTTCACTTTACCTCCATGTGAATGTGGGTACATTTCCTCTCAAATATATTATACTATTCCTTACTCTAACCTCATTAGTGTAAATATTCGGATGACCTGGACCAGAATTGTAAGACGTAAAGAAGATTTGTGTATATATTTTGAAAATTTACATCCGAACACCGGAACTAAACCCGGGACCCATGGCGTCATTGCTCTCCTGCCAAGCTCTCGGTTCGAGCCCAAGGTCATACAATGTTCGTACCTCGATCGATCCCTCAAGGTCGGGTATCGATCGATACTTCAAGCTCAGGTATCGATCGAGCCTACAAGGTCGGGTATCGATCGAGCCTACAAGGTCAGGTATCGATTGAGCCTTCAAGGTCGGGTATCAATTGAGCCTTCAAGTTCAGGTATCGATCGAGCCTTCAAGGTCGGGTATCAATCGATCCTACAAGGTCAGGTATCGATCGAGCCTTCAAGATCAGGTATCGATCGAGCCTTCAAGATCAGGTATCGATCGAGCCTACAATATCAGGTATCGATCGAGCTTACAAGGTCAGGTATCGATCGAGCTTACAAGGTCAGGTATCGATCGAGCCTTCAAGGTCGGGTATCAATCGATCCTACAAGGTCAGGTATCGATTGAGCCTTCAAGATCAGGTATCGATCGAGCTTACAAGGTCAGGTATCGATTGAGCCTTCAAGGTCCTACATTGATTGAGCCTAAAAGGTCCTACTAAGCTCGCACATACAAGGTCATATTGTCCATCACTAACTTAAAGCATCGACTATGCTTGTTGTGTGAAATAAACTACTACACAGATAAAAAAAGAGCCAAGGTGACTCAAGGTTTATTTTTTGTGCTGCAGGTTGTGCCTTAAAATAACGAGTGGTGTACGACCTTGGCACAAGACTAATGTAAATAGAACTATTATTAACTTAGAAGGCTCTTTTAAGCCCGACACGCTTCGGTGTTCATATGGTCGAGGGCGTCATTTTCGCAATATACTGGATTGCTGGTAAAGGGTAAATTGAGGGTTGAATCCCAAGCAAATGGGTTTATAATTTTTTTATACTTGTTTTTTCACAAATACCTAGGCACTCTTTCAACAACTAATAATTCTAAATTTCTTATCCCCGCTCCAAATGTGGTGTACAGTAAAAGATAAATTTACCCCACGACTAAATTAACATCGGTCCGACTAACCAAATTGACTGATTTGAGTTCTCGGGTCAAGCTGTCCTTTTTTTCAACCCACATTTGACTATCTCAGCCCATAGTAGTTTGCCACCTGTGATCAAGTACCTAACACAAGTGTAAAAAAAGAATTATCTGTGACTAAACAAACACAGACTTGACTTGATACTAAATTAAGGGCGTCAGGTAAACCTCTCGTTTATATAATTACAGTGAAATCAAAATCAAAATGTGGCTAAGATATTTTTTCTTACAATTGAAAATTGAGTTAACATTTCTGACTTGTACATTATCCAAATGGATGATGCCTACAATGTATGGAAAGCTAAATGGGGGGGAGAGGGGTAGTTTTACAAGTGAGGTGATGATGATGATGATGATGATGATTTGGACGCCATGAGATGAACGAGTCAAGTGTTGAAAGTGTGTGTCAGCCTTTTCTTGGTGTTGTCGTCAGGACGTCATCCAACAGGCGCCGTGACACTCCTGCATGTGTGAATTACAACTGACAACTTCTATAGGAAGCACTACATATACTGCTAATAGACTTAACACCGCCTCAGAGCCCCGCGTGAGTTACAACTGACAACTTCTATAGGAAGCACTACCTATACTGCTAATAGACTCAACACCGCCTCATAACCCCGCACGAATTACAACTGACAACTTCTATAGGAAGCACTACCTATACTGCTAATAGACTCAACACCGCCTCATAACCCCGCACGAATTACAACTGACAACTTCTATAGGAAGCACTATCTATACGCCAATTGGTCCAAATCTGAATAAATGACATTTGACAGAGGCGCAGCCAGAAAATGTGATGTTTTCCGTCTCTTTTATACTTTTCAAATTTAACTCTTTATTGAATGTTCATAATTTGAGTGTGAACAAATTTACGGGGCTCCAGCCTGTGTTGTTTCTGGTGCAAGGGCTCTTTCGTTCTGAAAAGTTTGAGACCTCCTGTCCTAGAGGGCTTTTTTCAAACATCTTATACGACGTTGCCTGCTTTGAGATTTCGAGACTATTTTGCGAAGCGGGTTGCATCTTAACGTGACTCACCTAAGCAGTAAGCACTAACACACTTAGAACACCAATGTACGGAATAGAAAGAGAGGGAAGAAAACGAGTAGTTCACCCTGTGACGCCTTTTTTTTACTTGCCGATAACATTTCCCATCTTCCTCTGACGAGTTTGCACACTCATACTATTTGCTTCTTGAAAACATTGACTTGTTTTTAAAAAATTACCATTTCCTTGTTTCCTATTCTAGATATACATTCGCTACCACGGACTTATTAATCAACCTCCTGGCAGGAAGACTCCTACAGGACCATTTTCTTGAGTAAAGCAAATAGCCTGAGTTGTGGAGGATTTATAAAAAAAATACCTCTACAAAAAAAAAAAAATACTTACAGACAAAAATAATAATTTTGTCACACTGTGGGACAGTTTTTAGAATTATTTAAGAACTTGATAGTTTTTGTTAAAACGTAAATTCACCAACGTGGGAAATCCTATCTTGATCTGTCGTGACGTCACGTTTAGGCAATTTCCTTAGTAGTCCTTTACTACAGTAAGCCCTGACTTTTTTATGAGTTGACATTTATAAAAAAAATAAGGTTTTTTTTTGCTGTTTAATGATAACATTTTACCACATTATTTATGTTATTTTATAAGTATTGATAATATTTATCAAAAGTGACAGCTATATATCATATGACTTGACGTATTAATATATGAAAGTAGATATAATAACGTCTTTCTAGCTGTCAGATGTCCTTTCTTAGAAAGAAATTGATCATAGCTGAACACCTGATGTCTTCGTCGGAAAATCAAACCAGAGATACTCAGATGAGGTGATTTTAATTGGTTGCTAGGGATGGGAAAATAATGTCCCCACCCAGTGGCGCATGGCTAATAATAATTGAACCTCGATCTCCCCGTCATCGGCATTTAACTCTATTGCGAACCTGACGCCTTAGTTCACGTGACCATTGATGTGTGTGTGTGTATTTGTAGTACATACCACAATGTATACATACATATTATAAATCATTCTTAATAAGTAAGTTATATTGTAGATGGCTTCATCTGGAAATATTATTTCCTTCCAATTTTTTATTTGCAACATGTTCGCTATAATAATTAATTACATAATATGTCAGAACGGCTAAAAAGTTGCATATAAATATAATCTCACGTATTTTTTATAAATTCTTCCATTAACATATGATGTAATTCGGTGAATTCTTCGGTATTGCGATCATGACTGTTCTTTTGAAAATATTATTAAAAACTTAAAACTTGTCATTACTAATAATAACAATTTTCCACCATTTTATAGTATCCTTCCCCCACAGAAATAATAAACCTTAAAATACTGAATAAACAATTAACTACTCATCCGGAAAACTTAGTATTTTATGATTTTCTTGTACTTCTTTCGTGAGTTCATTGGCAAAAAAACAATATTTAGAAAGCATAATTTACTCCCGTTCTCAAAATTAGTTGCTAATAGATTATTATATTTAAAAAAAACAAGTTTTTCAGACATTTCCTGTTTGTTGTAATTTTGTGTATCAAAATCTAATTACCTTAGAGTTGAAGCACATACACAAGTAACAAATAATATTGAGGCACGATTCAGGCATTGATTGAGAACAATATTTGGAAATTTAAATTTTTAAAAATGAATAAAACAGTAACTTTACTAAACTGCCTTCATAAAAAAAAAAGTCCAATATTATAGGTGCTTTGAGATTTAATTCAAATCTGAAACATGTTCTTGAAATCGAATGGAATTTATCTCCCCCCCCCACCCATATCAACGTTTGTCTGATGTATATGTTCACAAGTTGAAAGATGCAGAGCCATCGTCCGGGCCAAGACAACATCTCATCATGCCAAGCAATTAAGGAAACCTGTTTCTTTAACGAAAACTACCGTTTGGCGACTTGCAGTAATTTTCCATTAATTCTCTTGTGTAATATTTGTAATTTTCCATTAGGAATGATTTCCACTTTGACCATTAATAAATACACACTATCATTTACATAATTATTATTTATAAACTAGTATCACTTGTACGAGCCGATACTTTAGTTCAGTCGGTAGCGTGTCTGCCTACTGAGCTGAGGGTCCCTGGTTTGATTCCTGCCATGGCTGAAAAATGTATCATCTTGGGTTTACCCTTTCACATTGATGAATTAACGGCCAGGGGACTGGATGTTGTGCCTGTTCTAGTCTTAAGCTAGATTATAAGTCATGAATCTACGACAAGCCTAGCACGTCGGTGATGGAAAATATATGGCTTGAATAAAAAACTGACCTTGACCATAGGCTGGAAACAGTAATTGAGGTAAAAGTAAAAACTTCAAGAGAGAAGTAATATTAAAAAGGCCTTGTAATCTTCAGTTTAAGGGTCTTCTTCAAAAGTCACAGCAGAGAACCCTTTTACCCCTTAAAAAAATGTAGCAACAACATTCTATATTCTGGTTACGGCCCTGTTTGGAAAGAAAATTGAAAACATTTTTACTAAACTTTTCCCCGTTACTTTCGGTGAAGATCAAACAAGTGACCTCCTGGCTTAGAGCCAAGCTTTCTAAAAGGGTCACCTTAACCTGATGGTTTATGTATCCATTAAAATAAAAAATTGCGTAACTGCGAGTCTGCGACGCATTTACTCCTGTACGCCTTGTTAATGAGCAGTTAGTGAACCTGCAACACACCGCTGTATCACTGGTCCGCGAGAAGGCGCGGCGCATGTTCTGTCTGATTGGTGGCCGGAACCGGAACCGGAACCTTCTGTCGGTCCTTTCATCGTAGACATAAGATGTTCATTTATTTCTCGATGGCCTGGGGTCATAAAATAATCATTTCATTTTCCTCCATTTAGATTAGTAGGGCTTAAAAGCAAACTACATAATTGATTACATATTACATTAAAGAACCTAAAAGTGTATATTCAGGTCTTGCTGATAAATATTAAAAAAATAAAAATACATAATACACAAAAGATAAAAGTTTATATTGGTTTAAAATAAATTATTGCTGAAGCATGTCTTGTAGATTACACTCTTTAATTGTTTATCTCGCTCCAACAATTTGAGGAATATCTCAGAATTATGTTGGTAGTTGATCGAATAAGTTGGGTACATTCGTGTTAACCACGGTAATAACCGGCCCCGTGGTGTAGTGGCCAGTGCACCTGGCTCCAAGTCTAGGGGTCCCGGGTTTGATTCCCGTCTTGGTACCTTGTGTATTTTTCCTCCTAAAAGGAATTACCCCAACGGTCACCACGGCTTGTTAAATTAAGCCTAAGTTATGTTTAAGACTTACACTGACCTACTCCTCCATATTCACTCTCATCACATCATCTCACGTGTAGACAACCTAAGATAATTTTTTATTTTCGTAATATATTATTATAATTAAAAACTGAGTTACCATAATGCAACATCATTCAGTGATATGATAAAATGCGTTAACAATTTCAAAAAATATTTTGTATGTCAATTTATGTACAAGAAAATATGCGAAAACACTAGTTTTTATAAAATATACTTTTAAATTATTTTAAACATTTAAAAAAATTTTTGTACAATTTCGTGTGTTGTCTTGGAAAAAAAAAAAATCTGGGATATAAAACATAATTAAGGGCCTTTCACAATTTTAACAAAATTATTATTGAAGTATTATTACTATTTTAGCCTTGAAACTTCAATAAAAGTGCGTTGTATACATAGTAATGAAAATATTATGGAAGATTATAAACATTTTTTTTTTAGAATCGTAACATTTTCCGGAGTAATCACTAGTTTTCCATCAAACAAAAAATGTTGTTAATAGTTCAAAAGCGTTAATCGCAACATTACCTCATTAGTCATTCATTGTTTGTGGACGGTGATACTTTGGCAGGCTTCTTGTTTATTTGACCTTGTCTTTTTTATTGTCTATTAATGAAGCAATTGTAAAATGACCAATAACACACTAACTATGTGAGCTACACCACCTTTAATATCATAAAACGAGAAAACTAGTTTTTCAACGAACGAACGAATAATTTTTTTTTTAAAGGATAAGAACTTACGTTTGTAACGTCACTTCCTGTGTCGCTATAAATACTAATTAGTTGGTGTACGTTACTTTTTTTTTTCTTACCCCTTTCCTCCATTCAACCCCCTCGCAAAGTGTCGGCAGCTACAGCAGAGTCCTAATTATTGTCTCGGACTGCAAACTTAGATTTATTCGCCGACAAAATATTGAATGTCTGCACCCCCTTTCCACCCCCGATCTACCCCTAACTCCTGTATAGAGGGTGAGCTACTGGTTGAAATATAGCAGCACTCAGCTCCTGCCAACAATATGGGGTGTTAGGGGTATATTTTAAAGGGTAGTTGTAGCTTTAAAGCGTCACCAGTTTGACGTTAGACGAACCGGTGGTAATTTTGTTTTACGTGGGGATGTAGGCAAAGCGAGAGGAAAAAAAAAAGCCAGTGTTTTTGTAGTTTTTATAGCAAAACTTTTTTTGGACAAAAAAAAATCGCTTCAGTACAAACATAAAGTTTAACTTTTTTTCACCTGGTGATATCAACAATTGTTGAATATCTGTCATGAGTATGGCGGCATTAGATGAGAAAGTTTTAAATAAAAAGCCCAGGAAACCCTTGACAGATATTCAACAACTGTTGATATCACCACGAGAAGAAAGTTATACTCAAATGTTTTTACTGGATAATTATTTTATTTATTTTGACCAAAAAAAGTTTTTGACACACAAACTGCAAAAAAACACTTGACTTTTCTCGCGTCTCCTACATCCCCAACCTTAAGGTGATAAAATTGTTGAAAAGTTATTCGTATAGACCGAATATATTTTTTGAATATCTCAATAATTTCGCACCTATCACCTGTTTTTATAATGATTACTGACCAATCTCGTCTTGTCCGGTTTTGCCGCCGACGGAGATGTCGGAAATCAAATACCAGCTCGATTCAATGAGAGTGGTATTTCTTAAATTGTTTCCCTACTCCCCCTCCATGCAAACGCGGGTACGTTTCCTTAAAAGCTGCCTCACTACTACCCCGGAAGTGTAATTAATTGTTGCTAGGCTATATGGGTAGTAAGACAGAGTGTAAAATAATAAATAATATAAAAAATGTATAACATTTAGTACGAAATGCTGTTAAAAGAACACTATTAGCATGGGGCTCCTTATACCACTTTAATTATGTAATAAATGGTCCTTGTCAATTATTTTTTTATTAATTATAATTCTACTTAATTTAATTAACCCTATACATTTTAAACTATTCTTGTCAATCTGCCCTTGAACTTGCGGGCATCCTTGGGCACTCCGTGCCTCTTGAAAGCCTAAAATATGTTCAATCAGTAACTCTTACAAACTCAAGTCCTTTTGACCCTCGTATTAGCAGCGTTAGCCCTAAACTTTTTTTTTTACTCGCTTCGGTGGCCGCATGGTCTAAGGCGCTACTCTTACATTAGGTTAGACCGCTGATGACTAGGTGATCGAGGTTCGAGCCTCGGTCGGGTGCACTGAGGGTGGTTTTTCCAAAATGGTTTTCCACTCTCCCTCTACTCAAATACGGGTACGCTTCCTATGAATATAGATTTTTAATCCCTAAAACCATAAGCGTAATTAGTATATAACCGTTATGACTCGAATGGTTAGTAAGATACGGTGTTAACAAAGCCTATAGATTTCTATAATTTGATTTTTATCACAAAGAAAAACTAAAATTAACTACTTACTGTATTTTTATTGTGGGTTCTTCATTATTTAAATAACTATTAGATTAGCTCCTTTTTTTTTTGTCCTCTCTATTATTACTTAGCTACTAAATCCATCGGTGAGCTGGCGGTCTAGGTGGAAGGTGTCATACCTCTATGCTGGGGGTCCGGGGTTCAATCCTCGGTCTCGGTACAGATTTATCTAAAGTCAAACCCTTCCTTCACCTCTGACAAGACGTGTATTAATCACAACTTGTGAATGTGTGGAATGCCAGGCCTACCACCGTGGTTCGGATCCCACGTTAAACTGTAGGTCCTCCATTTAATCTCACAATCACCCTACCATTGCACATTAGCGTAAGTGCGTATAACCCGAACGGGTAGTAAGACGCGGTGCTAATAGTAATAGTAATAATAATAATAATAATACTAAATACATCTCATTGTAATTTATTGTACACGAAGGCAATGTATATATTATTTTGCAAGCCTCGTGTTCTGTATTTACTCAGTGCTAGCTTGTTACATGTCTCGACTGTTGGCTAGCACTAAAGGAAAATGATAATGAAACCAATTATAATTCCACACGGTCCAACTCGAAACGATTGAAGTACACCTCAAGAGTAGTAGATGTATGTATTCATTTAGTAAGATACTTATAATTTGGATGTAGGATTGCTCATCATCTTGTAAAAAATCACAAGGATCCTAAAACAGGGTTGATATGCCGCTCTTACACTGGAAGTCCGCCTGAACAATCTTCTTACTAAGTGCATCAAATTATTCTGACCCTTTGATCGGCGTAGTCTACATGATGATGTCGTGTTTTGAAAAAAAAAAAAAAAAAAGTTCCATGACTTTAGTAGACTTGAGATCAATTAAATATTTAGGGAACCCGAGCGACTTGGTTCTCTTGATTTTAATCATTTGTGACAGATTTAAAACAAGGGTGTACAGCCTTTTATATTCTAACGCTGCATAAAAATAATAAAAAAAAATCCGCTAAAAGGTTAGAGTTGCGCTAATAAACAATTTTTCCCCTTCTTTTATGTTTTCACTGCACGTAGGAATGTAACAATTACAACTACCGCTCCAACTTGCATAATAAACAAATCCATTCCTGCACGTAGGGATGTAACAATTACAGCTACCGCTCCAACTTGCATAATAAACAAATCCATTCACTGCACGTAGGGATGTAACAATTACAGCTACCGCTCCAACTTGCATAATAAACAAATCCATTCCTGCACGTAGGGATGTAACAATTACAACTACCGCTCCAACTTGCATAATAAACAAATCCATTCACTGCACGTAGGGATGTAACAATTACAACTACCGCTCCAACTTGCATAATAAACAAATCCATTCACTGCACGTAGGGATGTAACCATTACAACTACCGCTCCAACTTGCATAATAAACAAATCCATTCACGGCACGTAGGGATGTAACCATTACAACTACCGCTCCAACTTGCATAATAAACAAATCCATTCACTGCACGTAGGAATGTAACCATTACAACTACCGCTTCAAATTGCATAATAAACAAATCCATCCAAATATATTGGATCTTTAAGTTCACGGGGATTATTCCAAATATAATTCCACACGTTCTAATCAAAATTCCTCGCTGGCCATGAAATATGTCGTGTTCTTTCCTCCTTAAAGTTCTAAGTTCGATTCCTGGAACGTTAAAAATCTCCCAATAAACTAAGATATTATGCTTTAGTAATAGTCAAGGTTTTTTTTAACGCCTCGTCTTACTACCCGTTCGAGTTAAACGCTTATGTACTAATTACGCTAATGGTTTTAGGGATTAGTAAGGTTATATTTAGAGGAAGTGTACCCGAATTTGCGTGGAGGAAGAGTGAAAAACCATTTTGGAAAAAACTACCCTCAGTGCACTCGACTGAGATTCGAACTCCAATATCCCCGTAAATGGTTATCCAGTCTCTAGCGAGAGTGACGCCTTATATCATTCGACCATGAAGTTCAGGGTTCAAATTCCGGCTGGGTGTACTAAGAGTTTTAAAAATATCTTGATTTCAATTCTTTTTCCAAGCAAACATGAGTACATTTATTCTAAAGTAATATATTACTAACTACCTTAGTAGTTTAAATATTCAGATGGTACGGACGGGTAGTAATTCGCAATGCGCACACAACAAATGTATAAAGGCTTAGTTTATCTGACGAAAGAATCGTCTTTAAGAAGACCAAAGTTTGGACTCCCCTTTTAATTCTGGAACCAACATTACTGAATTATTTATCTTGTGTTGGAATTCTTTCTTAGGAATCGTGTCGTCATTTGTTTCTGTTCGGCCTGTTTGAATTTTTCAGGTTTTGTTTGATTGCTCTTAAGGGTGTAATCTGCATACAGTTATCTTCTGAAAAAAAAAAAAATTGGTACCACGATCCGATTTCTGTTTCCATATTTAAAAAAAAGTACCAAAGAAAGATGTAAGTAGCTTAAATAAGTGATGACTCAAGAGGTGAAAGGTTAGGATGTCTTCCTCAAACTCTTCATGACTGGTAAAACTGGCAGTTGCCTGGTAATGTTTCTGCTACCTTTGAGGAATAAGGGAGGTTCTATTCAAGCCATTTAGTGAACGTATACGACATCCGTGCCAACACATCTATAATCAGATAGCACGTAGAAGAACATTATGTGATAGTTCAAATTTACTTTACATCCATCACTGTTTCAGCTTGTGGTCAGTTTTTTATTCACGCCATATATTCTCCACTACCGGCTTGCTAGGCCTGTCGTAGCTTCATATGTCTTTATAATTTAAATTAACAATAGGACAGGCACAACATCCAGTCCCCGGCCGTTAATTTATCACTACTCTTAAAGGTTAAACTCAAATTTAACCAATGATACATTTTTCAGTCATGCCGGGAATCGAACCTGGTACCCTTAGCTCAATAGACAGACACTCTTAAAGACTGAGCTAAGGTCTCGGACTGGTGGTTTAAATAGTTACCATTATATTGCGCGTCTGGGCTATATCGTTCGTAGTCCAGTTTGTGCGAAGATTATATCCAGTACTAATGTACCGTTGTCCAGGGGACGCTCGAATGTACTAGTCCGTGTCCTGATGGGATTAGATGATAGTTATAGTGAGTATGAGGGTGTGGAACCAGGGGAAACAATTAAACCTAACTAACCAAACCCTTGTGACCGTTGGGGTAGCTCCCCTTTCGGGAAAAATACCCAAGGTACCAACAGGGAATTAAACCCGGGACCATCAAGCTCGTAGCCAGGTGCACTGACCACCACTACACCACGAGGCCGGTAAATAGCCACTAATATACTTTTAAGTATTTAAACTCCAAGCCATGTATGTATCTTTTTAAATGGTTTGATTTACAATCGTAAGATAATATTTAAATATCTTTTGTCGTGGCTTCTCTAAATATATTCTCTGTTTCTCCTAAAAGGTTCTTCCAATGTTGATCTTGCTATAGCTACAACATAATTAAATTGGCCTGCAATTTGGGAAGATTACCGACGTTAAACCAGGGACGTAGCTATTTTCCCGATGGCACGTAACAGGAATATATATCGCAGAAAGAGTATATCATCTATTTATACTGATGATACGTTTTAAGTTACGTTAAATAAAGACGGCGAAAAAAGATCAGAAAAGAAAACGAAAATACTAAAAATCAAAG
>CABFWB010004819.1:34683-53329 GCA_902151455.1 Timema bartmani | reverse complement strand
TGTTATCTAATAGCCATGCTGCAGTCCCGAACAGAGAAATATGTTATCTAATAGCCATGCTGCAGTCCCGAACAGAGAAAACGAAAGCAGTAATTAAATTAAAAGGCCAACATAAATTGTATGCTTTTAAATCAAAAATAATATTTCTGTCGACATGAGAAGAGAGTCAAATTCTAAAATGTTATAGAACTACCAAAAATTATTTTGATTTAATTTTTTTGGTAAAATTCCTAAAAAAAAAGGTGTAGTTTGTGTTTGTTTCAGAATCATCGCTAGAGTAAAAAAAAATTCAACCCAATTATTTCAAATTATTTAAAAATATTTCTGTGGCAGTCAAATTTACATCTTGATGGTAAATTGAAACTTGAAGATAATTCAAATGTTGAAGAACTAAACTCCCCCATAAAAGCCTCTGTGCCTTTGCCACTGCCCCTAAGTGAAAAATACTGGAAAACAAAACAAATCGATTGGGTAGAAATGCATTTCTGAACTTGAAATTAAAAAAAAAAACCAAAAAGATTTCTGCAGAGAATTTTCCAATTTATCTTTGGCAAAAAGGACAAAAGGAACCAAATTAAAATTAACCATGCTTGGGAAAATATTGAGAAAAACCCCGAGGAAGTACATTCACAAATTTGCAATGGTTCAATGTTGGGCATTAAAATCACATCACATCATGGAAAATATACATAATTATGAAATTGACCCCAAAAATTGGAATGTGTACTAAAAGTGTTGAGTTAGATCAAACGGACCGACACATTTATCTTTAAATTCTTGTCAAGAAGATAGAATCGGAGCTCAATTGTGGGCTATGGCCGAAAAGGTCGCAAAAAACAACCATGATGCAGTCCTGAACGGACAGAAAGTAGTAAAAAAATTAAGTGGCCAATGCAAATTGTATTTTTTTTAAAACCATAAATTATTTAGAGGCGAACAGGAGAAGTAAGAAAAATTCAAAATTAATGTTATAGTAAAAATTATTTGAATTAAAATTTTCAGTAAGGTTCTTTAAAAGTGTAGTGTGTTTGTTTCAGAATCTTCACTAAAATAAAAAAAATATTATTCAACCTTTTTAGTTAAAATTATCAATCTTTAATATTATATAACAATTTATAAAATTCACCTTACAATATGAACACTAACAAATCAACAGTTTAATGAGCTATGCCTTCAGAACCAATATTTGACGAAACCAACCATGAGATAGACTGAGCACTCCAACTTACTAACACACATGAGAAGTAATGGTCTGAATTGATCTGACAGGAGTAGTTTGTGTTTATAGCCACAATGTCACCAAGAAGAACTAGAGCGATCACTTCAACCAACATAACAAGACTTAACTGTATCAATCCGCTATAAAATAACAGGAGTAATATGTGTTAGTAGAGCCAGCATGTCATCGAGCAGAAACTGAGTTAGAATAGAGCACTCCAACTGAACCAACACAAGTGAGCTGTAGAGGTAAGCTTTGTGCTGACTGGAATAATGTGTATAGAGCCATTATGCCACTAAGCAGACAATAAGCTAGAGAGATAACTCTATGATCCCTCTATCTTATGTCTGTTCAGTGGTCATGTAAGCTCTACACACTATTCCTATCAGCTCATAGCTAACCAGTACAGTTCACGTGTGCTAGTTCATTTGGAGTGCTGACGCTAGATCATGGTCCTAAATTCTGGGTGAGCAGCTGGATATGTTCACATTTCAAGATCCAAATTTATATTAATATGGTTAATCATAATACTTGATTTTTTAAATTTCATCACAAATATATACCTTTTTTGAATAGTCGATAAAATAAAAATAAAAATATGCTCATTTAAATTGTTTTAATAAAGTTCAATAGAGATATTTCTATTCCATGGATTGCAACTTTACAATTTTTTCTAGGACAGTTGACCTATTCTCCGATAGTTCCATGATTTCAATGCTATTTTTAAATTTCCCGTTATTTCAATGTTTTACATATTTTATCGGACTTTTTGACTAATGTGAAGATTCTGAAACAAACACATTACAATTTATATTAAGTTGAAACATAGTGATTTTATTAAAAACTTTCATCTAAATTTCTTAATTTTTCCAAATTATATATTGGCCCAATTTTAGACATATATAATTCTGGATCTTCACTAGTATAAACTAATATGTAAACAAATATTTAAACTAATATGTAAACAAATATTTAAACTAATATGTAAACAAACACTAGTTATTGTTCACAATTTATTATTTCTGCCATGAAAGCTATATCAAATACGTTACAATAGTTTTAATTTTATTAATTAAATTCTCTGTCTTAGATAACATTTATTAACTCCACAGCCCTTTTCGAGAAATAAGTATAAATACGTAAAAGAACAATTAATTAAATATAAAATATAAAGTTTGAAAATAGTTTAACGATTCTCAGGACTGTACACTTCAAGAGATATAACATCTGAAGAAACAACGCTTCTCCGATAAAACCCACACAGCAAGACCTTGAGCATATTTGATCTCTCTCCATGAATTGAAGCAGAAAAATCACCATAGAACATATCAAGGATGCCACATAAAATATTTTGGAAACGACCAACAAACAAGATTTATTTTTTTACCCTCACTATCTTAAATAAAATGTTCAAACCTTAGATTTAAAAAAAAATCTCTTTTTATAATACCCTGTAAATTGTATGTTTTGTTCTTTTGGTTTACATTAAAAATGTTTAAAAATATAATGTAAATATTGTTTTATCTATCCATTCGTATAGTAAAGTATTTTAAACAAAATATTTTATAATTTTTTAATATTATTTTCCAGAACTAAACCAGTATAATTTCAAAACTCAAGGCTTACATTTATCCATGTCACAGAATCAGAATCTTTCATGCATCACTTTGCACGTCTGTGTTAAAATATCGTGATTTGTTTTTTATTTATAAGTGTTTTACCAATAAGGTTTTTAGCAAATTAATTTAAGAAAAATCCTTATTAGTGGGCACGTGGAATGAACGCCAAGATATTTTAGTCTGATTTTCTGGTGACAGAACGATCGGGGTTCAAGTCTCAAATGTGTGTTGAGAGATTTTTTTAATTGATTGTTTCTCCTTCTACTTACAAGCGAATGTGATATTGGCGGCTCGACAAGACAAGTCGAGACAGGAATGATGATAAAATGTTAGACATTTTTAAAGCTTTCCCTTAGTGTGTATTATATAAAATCAACAAAACTGTTTATTGAGTTATTTGGTACAAAACTAGTGTTATTAAAGTTCCCTTGTATTTTAATTTTAGAGAGCTTTGATTTAATGATATTACATTTTTAAAATATATAGTCTTATAGCCCCTATTTGAGGCCCATTGCTTGCGAAAGTTGTAGTACCAAACTCCAAGTTCGTCCTTTGCCTGAATGAAACACTTTGAGAGTTTGTGAGACCGGCTTTGCCCGGGTACTTCATTCCGAAACAAGTCAAGTTCAGAATTTCTAAATTAATTCTTCAATGGTTACAATTTGATAATTTATACATACCACTACCAGATAACATAGGGGAGAACATCTCAATCCCACTTTAGATTTAAGAGACCTGATGATGGCTGAATAGCCAAAACATGTCAATAAACTTCAACCCAACGAAGGAATATTAATAGGCTTAAATTTAACTTATCAATTTACTTTCTTATTTTATACTCAAAACTGTAATTTCACATAGCTTATGTCAATAATTTTAACATANATAAATAGGCTTAAATTTAACTTATCAATTTACTTTCTTATTTTATACTCAAAACTGTAATTTCACATAGCTTATGTCAATAATTTTAACATATTATATTTTAACCAAGTGTTTCATCTAATCATTATATTTCAATTTCTAATCTAATATTAAGGCCTATTTTGTATTAATAGGATTACTGTAATTGTCTCTTTCTCAATTATTGTAAGTGGTGATCCTAACTATACTTTTAATATTTAACTTCAAATTTCTATTAAATTTCTATAATAATTTTTAACTTATAAACTGTTTCACATTAACCTATTTTCAACTTATCTAATATTTTCACAAGCTCGTTCCTTACACAATATCATCAAGTTCAGATGTTAAACTAATGGCCGAGTAGTTGTCAGATAAATATTAAGGGTGTGTTAAATGCAATTTTTTCTGTTCAAAGAGAACAAGAATTGAATATTTTTGCTTATGATGGATTAAATAGCCTATCTAATATATTTGTTAGTTACGGTTACAGCCACATCTATATATCATACTCTTTAGATTGAAAAATGGCATCTGGACACGGGAATCCATCCAAATTCGCCGAACATCTACAAATTTCCGGGCATCAACTAATATCAATAACTACGTGAAACTTTTATAATCATCTTCAAAAGATCTCAAGACGGACATTGCGGAAAACCTACATCCAAATAGTCATTCTGAACAGAAACAAAATTTTAATAAAACAACAAAGCACAAGGGTATTCACAGAAGATTACCCGATTACCTGCATGCTTACGCCAACTTACTGTACTGCTACATTAGCAGTAAAACCCACTTAAATATAAAGACTTATGATTATATTACTCGAGCTTGTTATTCAAAGTTTTGAATCAATTACTCGACACTAAGTATAAGAAAATATTCAAAATTTCGTAGCATCGCACATCCATAATTATTATTATTTTATTCATACAATTTTAAAAATGTATAAAAAACACGTTATAACAATAATACGGGCCCATCTGTTAGGTAAGAATTGTCAACCATTTATGGACTGCAAAAAGTGTACACGCGGGTCTCATGCGGCCCACAGGTTGCAAACCCCTGGTCTAGAGGAGGAAGGTAATGGTAATGTCGAGTCTTTTACCCTTGAAACAACATTAACGGATATGTGATTGGTTGTAGAGTGCTATGTGTGCTTCTTAATTCTTTATTAGTTTCGTAATTCGCGCCATGACTTGTGTATAGTGTAAGCTATTGTAAGGATGGCGACCGGAGACAATTTAAAGCTAAACGAGCTTAGCGTTTATTCTGCGTCACCACCGATACGTGATCCGATAATAATACACTCTATTTTATAGTTTCTATTAAATAAAAAATAAATAAACGATTACAATGCTGATACCAAGACATCAAATTTAAAAAAATAATGGCAGTTTTAATATTAGAGTTGGACTATATCAATACAAATTTAGGTTTACTGTCAAAATATTATATTTGTATCATTTAGAGTTACGTACTTGCTGGACTATATCTATAAAATCATATTGTAACAATATTATATGTGTATTATTTAGAGTTAAGATAAATCTAACATTTGATTTATGAAACTCCAAAAATAAAATTACCCTTACAATCGACCCAATAATGCTCGTTCATTTCGCCGGAAATGACTGAAATAAACCATACCTTCATTGGAGTATTTCGTTAACTCACTTTTACTACGATTGTTCTAATTAAAAACGTAATATTGTCAATATGAGCCTGATTGAAATATCGATTTTCTTCCTCCTGGGATTGATAAGTTCCAGGTGGTTTAAGGAACTGTTTAGAGTTGACTGGAACTACATAATCGGCCACAAACATGTCGGGGCTGGGAATCCAAAAGGTGAGACAGTTGCTTACTTTATATGTAGTTGTATGCAATTTGGTTCAATAAATTTGGGAAAACCTATATATTAATATCAACACACAAACTGAAAATCATTGTAATTAATGCACTCTCCATATTGAAGGAACCACAGTTCAAGTAAATTAAATTAGATGAAAAATCACACCTGCACAGGAATCGAGGCCGGGACATAAATTAAGACTGAGTCTGTGAGTCTGAGTTTGTGATGTGCGTGGATATTCAATAGAATTTCACGTTAAAATAAAAATCTTGTATTGCATACTTGGCTTCATAACAGTCCTCCCAAGTGGCAGATGACTCACGTATGATCGCTCACATAGTATTGGTTGATCATATGTAGCTGACGATTCCACATGTCCATCAAAGACCCAGCCTTCAACTATTGGTGAAGAATCAACCAAAACATGGGATGGATCCTGAATAGCTCTAAGCCCTAAGCCAAAGGTATTGGACTCAATTACCGTGTTCAGGTGTCTTTTTCAACTAATTTAATTTAAGTATAATGTAGTAACATGTTTGGTAGAGCTTATTGAAACTCACTATTACTAAAATATCTAGATATAACGTAAATATTTTATGTCAGTACTATTTATATCGGAATATTTATATTTGTTTTAGCACATAAAGGCCGGTCAGCTGCTTGCACATCGTGGGTAGACTCTCTACCATTGCGAGTTGAAGGGCCGAGGACTCGGCTGTCTCAGAAGGTAACTTCATTCCGGACAGGGGACCTACCAAACCACGTGCCCTATGTGCCAGCGCACAAACCTCTTCTTCCCCAAAGTGCCTGCTGAAGCACAAAAGAAGCAGTGTTTCTGGACGGTGGTTCCACGAAAGGTTATGGAGTTCGAGAACCACAAGCCCTATGTGCCAGCGCACAAACTTCTTCTTCCCCAAAGTGCCTGCTGAAGCACCAAAGAAGCAGTTTTTCCGGACGGTGGCTTCACGAAAGGTTATGGAGTTCGAGAACCGTGAGCCCTATGTGCCAGCGCACAAACTTCTTCTTCCCCAAAGTGCCGTCTGAAGCACCAAAGAAGCAGTTTTTCCGGACGGTGGCTTCACGAAAGGTTATGGGGTTCAAGAACCGCGAGCCCTATGTGCCAGTGCACAAACCTCTTCTTCCGCAAAGTGCCAGTTGAAGTACCAAAGAAGCAGTTTTTCTGGACGGTGGTTCCACGCAGGTTTGTGGAGTTCGAGAACCGCGAGCCCTATGTGCATTATTTTTAGTAATGTTATTGATATTTATGTATTCTTATTCCGATTGATATACCTCCCGCAAAATTCTCGTTGCTACACAACTCACGCAACCAACACAGTTAATACCAAAGTTGTAATTGTTCTCCCATTCAAATCAACATGTTTTACTATTAACCTCCATATTAATTTGAAAGTGGAAATAAATTGGTGTGCCGTACATCAACATTTGTCTTTTTAATTCACTCATAGTTTGCATTGCTGATAATCTCTCAAATATGAATTACAATAATGAACATTGTTTATAAAACACTGATTTTGTACTCAATAAGTTTCTCGAAATACTAATAACAACTTGTTACAACGGTATATCATCTACCATGGTATATAATTAATGACGATGCATCGCGGTGGATGATATATTTGGGTGGACGATACATCGTGTTCCAATTTAGTAAATAAATGTTAACTCGCTTCGGTGGCCACATGATCTAACGCGCTACTCTCATGTTGGACTATCTTGTCGAAGACAGAAAGATTGGGGCTCGATCCCAATCGGGTGCACCGAGGAGGGTTTTTCTTAATTGGTTTTCCATCCTCCCTTCACGAAAATGCAATTGCACTTCCTCTAAATTAAAACATTCCTAGTTACTAACACATTATTTTAATTAGTACATTGTGTACAACCAGAACGGGTAAAAAGACGCGGTGCTAAAAAGAAATCAATATCAACCCACATCGCAGGTCACATGGTCAAGTGTGTTACTGTAGTGTAAGACTGTAGGTGATCTGGGTTTGAGCTACGATCGGATAAAGTGAGTTTTTCCCCCCTAAATAAATTTCCACTTTCACGCCACGCAAATGCGAGTACATTCACTCTAAAATTCTGCCTTCCTTATTCATAATTTATTAGCGAACTTAATCTATGCGTGTAAGCTGCAAGGAATAAGACGGCGGATCCTTTGGGGTATCCACAGACTCTAACCTCAAATGAAGCCAATTCTGTCACTCAGACTAGTTTGAACCTATCTCACGAACGCCTCGACCATATCAATGTTAGAACTTTGAAGGAGTTAATCTCAACAGGCTTAGCTGAGGGTGTAGATCTGAGTGATGTAGACAATTTCTTTTGCCCTGGCTGTGCATATGGAAAAAACCACAAGCTCCCGTTCAACAAACTAACCCACCAGAAGATCAAGGTTGGTGAGTTAATATACAGTAACCTTGGTGTCATGCCAGTCGAGTCTGTAGGAGGAGCTAAGTACTTTGTTACTTTTAAAGATGACTACTCTGGTTATAGAGTGGTATCTTTCATTAAATATAAAAGTGATACATTACAATGTTTTAAAGATGTTTGTAAGATTGTAGAAACAAAATACAGGCGAAGTGTGCAAATACTCCATACAGACAATGGTAAAGAGTACGTCAATGTGGAATTTCATGATTTTCTTGCCTCAAAAGGGATAATTGCTGAGAGAACAGCGCCATACACACCCGAACAAAACTCTCGCTCAGAGAGAGATATGCGTATATATGTTGAGAGTGCCCGATTAAACCATACGCCAACAAATCAGGCACATAGCTCCTCAACCCTGGAAATGTGGACCGGCAAAAAGCCTCAGCTGTCGCATGTAAGGACGTTTGTATGTGAAGCCTATATGCTGGTGCAAAACGAAAGAAAGGAATTGGATATGAAATCCAAGAAGATAATACTTATTAGATATGATGGAAATTCTACCAACTACAGGCTGTACGATCCTGACACTGAGATAATTATAATATCAAGAAATGTTATCCTCAATGAAGCACAAGGCTTAGAAAAACCTATCCACTACGTGCCCACGAAAATTGACTGATAAAGAAGCTGAAGTCGAGAGCCAAGAATACTACGAGACTAAGAATATATCCCCGGAGCCAGAGCCGGGTGAGCCACTGGAAGAAATTCTTCAGAATGATGAATCACACAAGATGTCTAGGCCTACTCATAACCTCAGACCTCGCAGTTTCTTAAAGCCGCCAGAAAATTTCACTGAGAATCTTCTTTGCGTTGAGAAAGATACTCCTACTAGTATCTATTCTGAAGCTGTTTCATGCCCGGACAAACTTAAGTGGGAAACTGCTATGAAAGAGGAAGTTGACGCCTTAGAGAAAAATAACACATGTACAATGGTATCACTAACTGAAGAGAAAAAAACCCATCGGCTCAAAATGGGTGTTAAAAATTAAAAGAAATTCTTCGGGTGAGATTATGAGATACAAAAACCGTTTGTGTGCAAAAGGGTACACACGAAAGTTGTGAGTAAACTACAATAAAACATTTTCCCCTACAACTTGCTATGATTCGATCAGAGTGCTCCTATCTATTGCAGTTAGATTTGACTATGAACTAATCCAATTTAATGTCAAAACCGCATTCCTTAGTGGAGATCTTGAAGAGGAGATATACATGAGTCCTTCAGAAGAGATGCAGGTAGATTCAAATGTTGTTTGTAATCTCAATAAGAGTCTTTACGGTCTGAAGCAATCGTCACGATGTTGGACCCGTAAGTTTGACCAATTCATAAAGAATTTTGTCTTCAGGCAATTTAATGGAGATAAGTGTATCTACAAAGCCGATGTTAAGGGGAATCGTGTCTTTCTAATATTTTTTTTGAAGATAGTCTTGTGATGAGGCTGAATAAAACATTATTCAACGTTGTAATCGATGAGTTGAAGAAGGGTTTTGAGATCACGACATCATCAGGAAAATTATTTGTGGGGATGTGGATACGCTACAACAGAAAATATGGCACACTCTTCATTGGACAATCAACCTACATACACCAGATTGCCAAAAGATTCAATCTCCAGGACGCTAATCCTTGTAGCATGCCTGCAGATTCCAGTATTCGCTTACAAACCGCAGCAGAAGACCAATCAATGAAGCATGTAGCATACAGGAAAGCAGTTGGTGCATTAATATTTATCTCCACGGTCAGGCGCCCTGATATAGCGTTTGCAGTGGTGCAGGTCAGTAAATATTGCAACAAATTTGACAAAAACTACCGGAAAAGTGTCAAGAAAATTATCAAATATCTCAAAGCTACAGCCAACTATAGAGTCATGTATAGAAAGTCCGAAGACCCAATTACGATTGTGGGATATTCAGGCTCTGATTATACTGGAGACCTCGATAAAAAGACGATCGACAACGGACTACATATTCAAGATCTCGGATGGTCCTATTACTTGGAGCAGTACTAGGCAGCAAACAGTAGCCCTCTCAACCACCGAAGCTGAATATATGGCTGTCTCAGCAGCATCTAAAGAAACTATGTGGCTTAGAACTATTTTCATGGACATCTTTGAAGAAGCCGCTGCACCAACAGTGATCTTTGTTGACAATCAAAGTGCCATAAAACTTGTTAAGAATCCGGAATACCACAAGCGTACCAAGCACATAGACATTCACTACCACTACGTTCGGAAGCGATTTGAATATGGTGACATCGAGCTGCGATACACCGCATAAAAGGATCAGCTTGCCGACCTCCTTACGAAGCCAGGTTATTTGGCTGGCGTTCACCACACGCGACCAACTTTCTTTTTTCAAAAACCTCAACAAAATTGTCTGATAATTAACACTTTTCATTCCTAGCTTGGCGATTTTTCATTCAGATATAAGGTTCTTTTTCAGGTCCGGAACAAATAGGACGTCTCTAATGACCGAGTCATACCACTGACCATTCAGCATCTTCCAGATCATCACATCACCCTTCCCTTTGACAAAAAGCCTGTGGTTGCCACCAAGACGCACAGAAGAGCCATCATTAACCTCTTCAAACTTGTCAAAATAGTCTCTGTGCCATGTCATATGGCTGGAAACCCCACTATCCATGGTCCAAGTATTCTCGTCAGAAGAAGAAATACATACATTTGCTTCCTCAACATTAAAGGCATAAAAATTTGACTGGTTAGCTTTGCATTTATCAGAAACTGGGCTTTTTTTTCTCCTCACTGCAGCAGTTACGGGCAAGGTGGCCTTTACGTTGGCAGTTGTATCAGGTAAGTTTTATTATGGTTTGGCTACTTTGTTTTCATGCTTCATAACATTGCGGTTTATGTCCGTGAGATCTAGTTTCTCAGTTAGCTCTTGAAGCTAAGGCATTTTATTGTTCTTCTCCCTTAGTCAGGGCGCCTCTTCATCAATCAGACGTGACGTCAAATTGGCGATGGTTTGTTTGTCCTCACTCATGAAAAGCCAGGTATGTCTGAAACTCTTATATTTCAGAGATAGACTACTCAAGATCTTGGTCATGATAGCTAGATCGCCGACTGAATCTCCAACCTCTTTTATTTGTCGGGCAAGAGCTTCCACTTTGGCGATGTGTTGAGCCACTGAGTCGACCGAGCTCCACTGATAATGTTTGTTTCTGATCTGTGCTCGTAAATAGAATCTAGTTTGCTTAGAATTTCATAGAACGATTTACAATTTTCAATTAAGGCAATCTGAATGAGCATAGCTGAGGTAAGGGTAAACATAGCTACGGCGTCCCTTAGCTTCCATAGTTCGATTGACTTATTTGCATTTTCAGTAGGCATATATTCCTCGCCTTTTGCGATTTTGAAAATACCTTTGGTGCATAGAGCGCATGTCAACTGGAACTTCCACTGCTGGTAGTTACTACCATTAAACTTATTAACACTTGATATGTCGATCTTTTCCAAGATTGTGACTAAAGTTCAATGGAAAGATCAAGGTCTATTCTTACAGAAACGGTCACTATTAAGTAAATAAACTTACTTGCGTACAATTACGCGAAACTTCACTTTTTCTTTTAACTGATAAACATGAATGTTCCCGTGAGAATGTTCACTCAAATATTGTGACACTAAACTTAATGTGCTCGTGAAAAACAACTTTCTTGCGACGTTAACAGCCCCGGCAGTATGGATAGCTCGAGCAACAAAATACTACGAAACTGATTCGTTTTATCCTTAAGGAATCAACAACGCGTTAGGAACTAATCCTGACCCCATAATCTTTAAAAGAGTTTAAGAAGAATAATTGTTTGTGATAATTCTTCAATTTTTTTTACAACAATCAACAAAACAAAGATTATTTACAAAACAAGACCCACTTGATTTACATTAGTTAACAAGATCACCACCAGAGTGCAAAAGTGTACAGCCTGGGTTAGAATAACCTAGGTATAATGAGTACTCGCAGTATGCCATTGTGGGGGTATGACGTCAGAGCCTACAATTCTTTTATTATGGAGAAAATTGAATTTTATACGTTAATTACGCATGTATTTAGAATTAAATAAATTATATAACGAATGTTTATGTAATCATAAAAGCTTAAAATATACGAATATTAAAGTGAAAGTCCATAAAAATTCCACAACTTTAAGTAATTACCAACTAAGTATGGTAAGTTTTGGCAGCAATTCAAAATCTAAGTGGCCTTCAAAAATAATGTCAAGGCAATACTAGTCGTCATTTAAGCTAAATAATTCTGTAATTAAAACGACCTATTATGTAATAATTGCATAATAATAAATATATTACTACATGTTTCATGTACCAAAATGTTTTATTAGTTTTTGTTTTTAATAAAAAATCAAACAATCAAATGAACTGTATGTAACTTGTGAAATATTGTAAGCAACAGCGGGGAACCTTATTTGTGTGGGGGGGATGTTTGTAAAGGAAAGGGTATATATTTAAAGATTATTTTTTCAGGGAACACACCCCTTCCTCTTTTATCCCCGAGCGCTGTAGCTCTGTCACCAAAATGGGGAGGGGGTGTAAAATAAGGAAAAGAGATATTGCTCTCACCTGCCCAAATGGAAGGTCATATAAATGGTCAGTTTGCACCATTATTATTGTGGGTCAGTCCCTTAAAATTCTCGCATGACGTAATTTTTAGAAGGGAGCTTTTGCCCCCTCTCCATATGGATATTTCTGTATTTTACAATCTATAGAGGATAGAGAGGTAATTTCTTCACCGGTATTCATTAAATGGGTCAACCGTAATTTTGAAATGTTTTTGGTGAGAGAGATTTTTTTCAATTTTGTATGCCCCTCAAGCACCACTACTCATCTAAAAAGGATAAATGTGGGATTTCTTCGCTAAAATTGTTAGGGATGAACACACTTTCCATAAAAAAGAGTTGTCTGAGATCCCTAAATGTTGGGGGGCTTATGTCCCCCCAGGCACAACGCATCTAAAAATTATATAGATAGTATTATGCACTAAAATTGTTTGGGATGGACACATTTTCAATAGATACTTGTTTTATTAAAGAATTAAACTTGGGGGAGCGGGGGTATATATGCCCCGGCCACTACTTTAATCAATTTTTTTTTGGTATTTAACTTATTCACTAACATTTTTATGGTTGGACACACCTTCAATATAAGATTTATTTGACTTTAGGACACTGGTAAAACCTAACATAGTGGCATTGAGCCCCGCAAAACTTCACAAACAAATCATTTACCAACTAAAGTAATTTTATATCTTCACTGCAGCTAAAGTAAGCACCTAATTATCATATAAAAAATCTTGACTTGAAATATATTGAATAGAAGAGCCAAGTTTTATTCATACCGCTCGTGCCATCTATGTGATATTATAAGCAATAACACCAAGTGAGTGCCTTGATCGTCATTGTATTGGTGTTGCATATCATGCTATGCTGAGTACTGCTCGGCAAAGTACGTTAAGGGGTTAAATAAAACTATTTTAAAAGTTATTTCGAGTAGATTTCCCCTCCCCCGAATAAACACATCTCTTACAGTAAAGTTGAAGCCAACGTAATAAAAAAATGAGTTATTATATTTTAATATGTATCTCATAATGTCAAGGTCAATATCAGCAAGGTAGAAGTTGGGCGAAGTGTATCTGCATTTATGTGGATAGTGGTTTAAGCTATTTTAGTAAAAGTCCGATCTCAGTATACCTGTACGAAATTAGGACCACTGCCTCGTCGCCAACAAATAAGATAAGACAATAATGACGATTTTACCCGTTTCTAAAGGACCAGTGTAATTCTTATTATTAGATGCGTGCATTAGAAAAAAATAAGAATAAAGGTATAGAAAATTAATATGAAAATAAGCCCCTCCTGGAAATATTAGATTTGTTTTAGAAATTTTCTCACTAGGTATCTTCTCATATAATTTCAGTATTATATTAAATATATGATATTTGAAGGTATTGAAACAAATAAACAACCTCAGAAAAGTAGTTTCTGGTTTTTATAAAAGAACACATATTTTATGAATTTGAAACACCTGTTATAATATATTTTATAATGGAGAAAAATGCTTTCAATAAATATAAATATGTACAATGTACATGTACATGTACATGTACATGTACAATGTAAATTAAGTTAGCTATATTGTAAAGTTTAAGTCTATAACTCTATGCTAGACACACAAAATTAAAAGCATGCACTATAAAGAAAATCATTACATGATGAAGTGGCAATGATTACACTATTTTACAAATTGAGGATTAATTGTTGCATGCTACAAGGAGCAACTTTACTCATTTGCCTAGTTCGTTCCTTCAGTGCTGCCTAGGATTTCTTTAACAGCTGACAGGTGTAGCTGTTGAGGATCTAAAAAACCTTTGTGTTGAGTACAATACAATACCAGTGGCGGTTTGTCATAAAGGACACAAGGGCACAACAATGTGACATCTTCTTTCTGTCTTCTTTAGTAGAAGTAATCACACACACATTTAAACACAAATAGAGAAATAGTTTGACATTATTGACTTTCTGAGAAAATAGAGGGAAGTAAAGAAAAAAACATTGCCTACTCTATTTTTAAATAGAACAAACTGTTAAAAAAAAAGAAAGTAAGATGTCATATTTGTGTATTGAATTCTTCCACATGTTTTCCTCTTTCCTTAGGTGGGCTTTCTTCACTCAGTTTTCACTTAGTTTATCTTTCTTTATTTTTTCAATTTACATTATAATAATTATTTAGCCATTAGGCCTCATTATTGTCAAACAATATAATATATCAGTATTTTTTTAGCACTGCTTCTTAATAGCCATTCGGGTTATATTCCTATGTACTATTTACGCTAATGAGATAGGAATGAGTTAGGTGTAATTTAGAGGAAGTGCACCCAAATCTGCGTGGGAAACCAATTAATGGAGAACCACCATCAATGCACCCGACTGAGATCGAACCTAGATCTCCCCGTCCTCAACAATCTTTTATAGCAAAAGACTAGCGCGTTAGACCAAATGGTACCGAAGAAAAAAAATGGGAGATGCTTTAGACACCAACAATCATTCTTTTGATTCAGTTGACTATTTGTTACTGTAAATAATGCTACTGAGGCTTTGTCTTTTGAACAAAAAGTGAATTTAAAAGGAATATTGATAGAAAACAAAAAATAAATAAAATAATATGTATTATTATTAGTGGTGGTGGGGGTCTGTCAATGCTTCATAAAAATCCAATTTTTAACATTGTCAAGATGTGTGCCCTTTTATGAGTGTTCATGGCTCATTTTACCCAATAATTATCATCACGCTTCGCAACTGGTAAAAACTATTATTTAGTAGTAAAATAATCTCTTACCACCTAATCCACCTAATACAAGTCAGCCATTTGTTCATAATGTGAATTGCTGAAGGTTTCTTAGGCCGTGAAAGCTAATTTTAAAATATGTGTTTATTAGTGTTTTATCTAAACAATTTTTTCTCCAGCAGGAAACATTTCAGGGCTGGTTTGGGAGAAACATTCTCCAACTGCTGGAGGATTAAAAAAATATATGGTTAGTAAACACTTTTAAAATCTATCTGAAGTGATTTTACCGCTACAGCCGGGGGTGGGGGTCCAGAGATGAAACCATCCCCATCTTTAACTATTTGATCCCTCTCATTCCTATTTAATTTACTAGCCAATTCATTTGCCGCATGTAAGTTACTCTCTCCTCTGTCAATATTGTGCAATAAGCTACCCAGCTTTGTTGCTTGAACATTAAACAGAATAAAGCCATGTTTATTTTGTTCGTTAACTTTCAGGGAGGGGGAGGGTTGAACTGACCCCAGCCCCTCCCCAAAAAAAAGGCTATGGTCTTGTTAACAGGTAAATATGTCCAACCCTACTTCTTTAAACCATGATTTACAACTGTAAAAATGTTTATGTAGGCCTAATTTTTTGTTATTTTACAGGTTATCAATCCAAATTTCCCTTCAGCTACAACTGTCAGAACCCCAAACCAATCCCCTTGAATAGAATTTACACGTGTGAAATATTGGTATCATCAGGCATTGGATTAGAAAGACATTAGTTGTTTTGTCAAGGGAATTATTTGTGCCCTACGTATTGTATATTTAATTTTGATTTTGTTACAATTAACACATACAATTTGAAAGTAATTTATTAAAAAGCTTAATTTTTCAGGTTGTTTTTTGATTTGTATGCAAACCCTTTGGGAAAATATTGAAATTGTAAAAATATCCCCACAAAAATATATTTGTTTGTAAGAACTTAAAAAATGCTTCAGTGATTTGGTTGCTATGGTTAATGCAGCTGTACATGTTTTCTGCAAGCTCAGCAAAGCATTGACACAATTTTGTGAAAATACCCCCTGACACTATCTGCAGGATAATATCGTGTCACAGTGCATGTATTTGTACAATTTTGTCCTACTATCCTATACTTATATACTTTTTTGACATTGTGTTTGGTGACTTAAATAATGTGTTAAGTAAAATTTTTGAGTTAGTTTATATGATAATTAGTCAAATCTATTGTTTGACCCAGTAGCAGCCAAATCTTTTGTTTGAATGCTAAAATAGTGTAGAGGTAATTATTCTACCTCCAAAAAAATGTGATGCTTCCAAAGTCTATCAATATTTAAAAAATAGTTATTGGGGTTCAATGTAATCTTATCTCATAACCAAAAAATAACACTATTTTACAATGTCTTGAGTGCTGTGCATACTACTGCGTGTCTGGACTATCACGAACTTAAAATAAATTAAGGTTATAGAAAGTGGAGGGTGTAAAATAACCTAAATGAAAAAACTTAAAAAGTATCTGTGTTAATTGAAGATTATTATTTATTACTCAGCCATTATATTCTCGTTCACATATTTCTGCATGGGAAAAAAGTAGACTTTAAAAAGCATTATAATTATGTTACTGAAAGCTATTATTCAGGTTTTAGCAAACATGTTTAAAAAAAGTGTGTGTGTTGGAATATCCAACGTTATAAGTTATTTAATCTTTAGATTGAAAAATAACATCTTAGCACGGGAATCGAACCCGTGTCTGGAGGTCATTTTTAAATTTAAAGAATATGAGATTTAGATACAATGTCCAACACCTTATCTCAGTTGGTAGCGTGTCTATCTATTGAGATATGGATCCAAGGTTCGATTCCCGGGATGGCAGAAAAAAATTATCATTGGTGAAATGTGGGTTTATCCTTTCACAGTGATGAATTAACGGCTGGGGACTGGATGTTGTGCAGGTCCTAGTCTTAAGTTATATTATAAGGTATATGAAGCTACGGCAGGCATAACCATCCGGTAATGGAAAACATATGGCTAGAGTAAAAAACTGACCGCAAGTTGGAAACAGCAATGGATGTAAAAAAAGTAAATATCTAGATACATCTATAAACGTAGTTTACAAATAGGCCTATAATAACTTGGATATTTTTTCCATCAACTTTATTTAGTTGAAATATAACGGAAAATTATTTTGTAATTTTGAATCATTCTGATTGCAGTTTGATAATATTAGTTGTCACCACTGGATTACAAACTACTTTAGAGACTCGCTGGTCTGGCGTTAGAGGCGATTGACGTGGTTTTATCAGCCCAATTATCACCAAATAATATATTTGTCTTAGCTGTTATATGGTGTAGGTTGTTATAATTAAAATTCTAGTGGATTAATTTTTTGTCTTTTAAATCAAACTATTGTTCATTCGATTATAATACTAAATCTCAATAATCTCATTCAATTCGATTATAATACATATGTTAGGAATTCGCTAAGCTTCAAAATTTTGAAACATTTACATGGCTTTGAAATTTGTTATCAGCTTTTACGAAGCTTTTACAATAAACAATTCTGACATCTAAAATACTCAATTTTCAAATCATTCTGGGCTGACGTGTATATTACAAATTAATTTTTAGATGAATAAGTCTAAAGTGATTTAATTACATATTGTGATAGCTTGATTTAAAGGATTATAATGAAATATTACAAAAACATTTGCGGGAATCAATTTTAATGAAATTTGGTTGACACATTCTTTAAGCTTAGACCAAACGACTTATGTAAATGGTTTTTAAAATGTTGTTATCTATGTTGGGACTGATGTCTAAAACCAAGTCAATAAAGATTATTTTTATTAACTACTAGTGGACCCGACAGACGTTGTCCTGCCCGAACGTTGGCTTTTC
Source organism: Timema bartmani (assembly GCA_902151455.1). Lineage (NCBI taxonomy): Eukaryota > Metazoa > Arthropoda > Insecta > Phasmatodea > Timematidae > Timema > Timema bartmani. The sequence continues at coordinate 35,074 of CABFWB010004819.1, read as the reverse complement.
GTTTGGGTGGCATAATTGATTTCGATAATAAAACAAATACTATGTGATCATCATAATTACAAATTCACAATGAACTCCAATTAGTGAGTAACACAAATAGTACAAATTCAGTGTTTGTCAAGACAACATACAAAATAAAACATATTTTCACTTTTGGCATTTCGCCCATAACTCCACAAATACTAGTTGTATCGAAAAACAAACATAACTATGAATTATTCTCAGAAGTTCAATTATTCATGAACTTTTCTGAAGGTTTTAACGGTCAATTATTAATATTATATTCATTATTATAAATATTGGGGGTGGGGGTGGTGGTGGTGGGGGTGAAATTTTGAGGTTACATATTCTGATATAGTCTACAAAAAATCTTTAAAAAATCCCCCCCCCC
>CABFWB010004819.1:0-31417 GCA_902151455.1 Timema bartmani | reverse complement strand
ATGGAGAGTTGTTCTATAGGTGTGTAAGATACCTGCTATGGAGAGTTGTTCTATAGGTGTGTAAGATACCTGCTATGGAGAGTTGTTCTATAGGTGTGTAAGATAACTACTATGGAGAGTTGTTCTATAGGTGTGTAAGATACCTGTTTTTGAGAGTTGTTCTATATGTGTGTAAGAGACCTTCTATGGAGAGTTGTTCTATAGGTGTGTAAGATACCTTCTATGGAGAGTTGTTCTATAGGTGTGTAAGATACCTGTTATGGAGAGTTGTTCTATAGGTGTGTAAGAGACCTTCTATGGAAAGTTGTTCTATAGGTGTGTAAGATACCATCTATGGAGATTTGTTCTATAGATGTGTAAGAGACCTGTTATGGAGAGTTGTTCTATAGGTGTGTAAGAGACAGTGTGGTACAAGGCGTGATTTGTACCCATTGTCACAAATGCAGCAGAAACATGGAAAATGGATGTAAGAGGGACTAGAATATTGGAAGCCATAGTAATAAAGTTTGTGAGGAGCATGTTAGCTGTCACGAGGAGAAACAAGATTTAGGAATGGAGTTATCCGGGAAGAGTTGGAGTACAGGGAGTAGAGGAAGCAAGGCTGAGATGATATGGGCATGTAGTGAGGATGGAGAAAGAAGAAATACCAAATAAAACTCTGGTATATACATTAGGATATGTAGGGAAAATACCTTGAGGAAAGCCGAGAAAGAGATAGGAAGCGCAGATAACAGAAAGTGTGCAAGTGAGAGGAGAAGAATGGAAGCAATTAAAGGAGGAAAAATGGTGGGAAAGATAGAGGAAGATGGAGTCAGTTTACTAAATTGAACCAGCCACAGGCTGGAAACAGTTGATGATGATTATGATGAGATAATATTTGTAAATAAAACAAGCTTTGTTGGCAGCAATGGTCTAAGGCATGACTTTCGTAAAATACCGGACTGCCATTGATGAGAATATAGGGTTTCGAATCCCAATTGAGCTTTATAAGGATATTCTTGAATGGTTTTCAACGCAAGTTCTGGTACAATTAAACTAAATTTAACATTTCTCATTCTAACACAGAAGTGCAACTACAAGCTACATTTGAATATTTCCAGAAGAGGGTTCGAGACACTATGACACATATTATAATGTGAAATAATCTTTTACTTTAAGACCCACTTTAATTGTTATTTTACTATTTAAGGTTCTATAAAACAAACTGAAAACATTTTGTGGATATAAATTGATTATAATATATAATTAAATGTTTTCTAACTAGTTTAGTTTGTAATAAAATGCCTTCGCAAAATGTGCTTTCTAATCTTACATACACTATGAGTTACACATCCTATACTATTCACCAGACATAGTTAAAGTAGTCAAATCTCGCAGGTTACGGTGGGAATACAACTCAGCACGAATGTAAGAAACTAAGACCGTGCTCAGGGTACTGACTGTCAAACACAATGGGAGGATAGAATTAGAATGGACCTGAGGAAGATAGGGTGTAATGAGGGGGACTGGATAGAACTAGCTCAATATTGGGATAGGGTGTAATGAGGGGGACTGGATAGAACTAGCTCAATATTGGGATAGGGTGTAATGAAGTGGACTGGATAGAACTAGCTCAATATTGGGATAGGGTGTAATGAGGGGGACTGGATAGAACTAGCTCAAGATTGGGATAGGGTGAAATTAGACGGACTGAATATAACTAGTTAAAGATAGGGATAGGGTGAAATTAGGTGAAATGAATAAAACTATTACGTTTTGATCAATTTATAGTGCATGGCTTTCCATTTTCATACCTAAGATTCAGGGGTCTTCTGGCATATTTAAAGTAACCCAGGAATACAAAAATGACGGTCATTAATATTTATAATACCACTGAAGCTTAGTTTAATTGTAAACTCAAGTGGTATGGTGAAGAGTTTTAAATTTTATCAATATACTTATTTGGAAGAAGGTATAGGAAAGGTGGATGGAAACATATAAAAGGGGACGAATAAAATATGGCTTTTACAATTAAGTAATGGCTGCCTCTTGAAAAATATCAATCGTTACCATCCAATACCCCGACCTAGTAGTAATAGTAAATCTAATCTCGAGGCCGTTTCAGTTTTATTATCGATAATTAGGTCACTATTCAGTCCAATTAAAACACCATCTTCTACTTTCAACTTATATCAGAAAATTGCTCCCATATGGTTTGATAATAATTGGGAATGTATCTTTGATACATTTATGTTTACAAAATAATCTTCCACCATCACTTATGCAAATTACATAGATAGTAACAATCAGTATTCAATAAATTAATTATTTTAGGTTTGACTTAAGAATATTGTATTTTATAGACAAAAACGAGATACAATAAACGGAATGTGTTTACATTTAATGCTATCGTATAACTTCAGTAAAGGATTTATTGTGGGCACCATTAAACTGAGACATTTGGCTTGAATTTAATAAAAAAAATCATTTAGAATATAATGAATAGCTTAATTTAATTTTAAAATATTTGTGTCAGCCCAAATCAAACCATTCCATATCCCAGCTGCCCAGACCCCCCCTCCCCCCCCCTTGCCTAAGAATAAACACGATCTTTGAGAACAAATCGTTACAATTTAAAATCAACGAGGCCTATTCTATAAAAACGTCGTGAAATGATATAATTATGCCAAAACGAATAAAAGAGCGTCTGAATGCAGCTGGTGTTTCAATCGATCATTAAAAGCACCTTAAGGACCTTGGCCCTGCTAAGTGCAAGTCTAAAACCTATTTTGTGGGATGGTGGGTTGGAGGGTTAAAGGGGTGGCGTGGCTTTACAACCGACCAAAGTATCCTTCCACACCAACAAGAACAGATGGATCACGGAAAATGTAGAGGGCGCTAGCTACCAGACAGGTCTCGCGGAAAAATCATACGTTTGGAAAAATCAGTTTTCTCGAGAGTGAGTGAAATTTTTATGTTAAGATTTTCAACACCCCTTCTAAAATAATGTAACGATGTTTATTAATTGTTATATTTCCTTATTTTTTGTTCTTTATATTGGAAATGTCAATTCTATCGATATTTGATCACTGTTAAAATTATAGAGCAGGTGTGTATGTAAAAAGTATAACATAATCAACATGCATCTATTCTCGAACAAACCGGTTCCTAAAATAAAATTGTAAGACAATAAAAATTCTTGAAGATAGCCGTTTGTTCCCATGGCTCTGCATTTCCACTCCAAATGAAAAGGGCCAATCGCCTTAAGAGCAAAACATATATTTTAAATATATACAAAAATGTGTGTTAATCTTGAGCTACGCCCAAATACTATAATAATAATAATAATAATAATAATAATAATAATAATAATAATAATAATAATAATAATAATAATAAAAGAAATGGAAAGTCTTAGAAGTTTGGTAGTGAATTAATATCAATTAACAATTATAAGTAATTAAATACAAATAATAGAGTGAGAGATAAAGGAAATAAAATCTAATTTAATAAAACAAGTCTATGGTAGGAGCCTACACGTGAGCTATTCCGACCAAGCGCTGGCTGCCGTTAGCAATGATAGTGCCAAAGTTTACGGATAGAGGGTGTCATGTGGTCAGCACAAAGAGCTCTCTGGCTTTCAATCTCAGTTTTCTAAACCAGAACCACTTCTTATTTATTCAAGTAGCTCCTCATTTGTCTTCACGATAAAACCCCGTTACAGACACACTGCTTTATTATTTTTTTTTGGAGGAGCTGGGGGTTGAACCCGGTACTTTTGTATCTGTAGCCAGGAACTCTGACCACTAGACGAGCAACTTAATAAAGGCTAACACAAATTTAATTATATAAAAACGATAAAAATTGTAAGCTATATTAGAAATATGCGATCATGATCTAATTTAGTTCATCATGGTGGATAAATTCTAAATGAAACGAGAACACAAATTTAAATATATTTTCAGTTATATAACAAATCCACCACCCGTTCCGGTGGCCGCATGTTCTAAGGTGTCAATATCGCAATTGACTGGACTGCTGATGTCGGGTAGAACAGGGTTTGAATCCCGATCGAATGTACTGAGGATGATGATTCCTAAATGATGATACACATCTTTTTTTAGCACCACGTCTTACCACCCATTCGGGTGGAACACCAATGTACTAATTACGCTGATGGGTTAAGTATGAGTAGGGTCGTATCTATAGTAAATTTACCCGAAATTTTCGTGGGGCGAAAAACCATTTTAGAAAAACCACCCTCAGTACACCCAAACGAGAGATTTTAAAATCCCTACTACTCAAAGGAGGCCTGGCGGTCTTGGGGTAAGGTGTCAGACTTCTTTGCTGGAGGTCCGGGATTTAATCCTCGGTCCCGGCACAGATTTATCTGATTGCCAAACCCTTCCTTCACCTCTGACAAGACGTGTATTAATCACAGCTTGTGAATGTGTGGAATGCCAGGCCTTCACCGTAGTTCGGATCCCACGTTAGACTGTAGGTCCTCCATTTCATCTCACAATCACCCTACCATTGCACACTAGCGTAAGTGCGTATAACCCGAACGGGTAGTAAGATGCATTACTAATAATAATAATATTATTATTATTAATAATAATAATAATAATAATAACAATAATAATAATAATAATAATAATAACAACAACACAAAGGAACACAAAACCATTCTTAATACTAGAAATATCTTCACTACGCCGTAAGATAGATCAGGGAGGCAATATACCTTACATCTATGTAGGGGATCACTGCTGACTCAACCGGAAAGGCTGGTAGGAGAGTAGAACCGGATTACCAGAGTTCAAATTCTTCTTCGATTATGGGCTACATGTATATATATTTGAGTTCTTGAGTCCAAATTTCAAATACGAATATTACATTTTCTTTCAAATCTCAAATACAAATTAGAATCCTTGAATTTTTAATCATGTACTATTTTAGTATAATTAAAATATTTAAAATTTAATTTTGAATTTTTTTCAAAGATTTTGTTACTATGACAAACGCTATTTTATTTGTCGTATTTGTTACGTCATTAAAAACAAAGGTAGCCTGTTTGGAATAAATTAATTATATTTTATACAATTTTGACCTTTCTTGTGATTTGAAAATTTCCCCAACTACACAAGTGTATAAAATCACTACTTCCAATCGCTTAAAAATGTGATTTTCAAGTCAATGTTTTCGTAATTTTTTATTCTAACTGTCTTTTTGGTATTTTTATGAGTCTAACACCTTTCGAATCATTTGATATTCGATAAATTCTAGAGATCCATCTCCAATATATACACCTTCACTCCATCAATATTTAATTACAAACAAACTGTTTGTTTGTTTGTATATAAACACGTATACGGAGTTCCATTAAAATTCTTGGTGACACAAATCAACAAATTGTACTTGAAATCTTTGTTATTCAGGTATACCCACACTTACAACAGGTTAAGTTCCATACCACTGTTATAACTAGAAAATCGTTGCAACTTGAAGCAACGTATTTTTTATCTTATATATGCATGTACCACACTGAAATTGTCATAAATGAACATATATGTCGTAAATAACACATTTGTAGGGTTTTTAACACCGTATCTTAGAGCTCGACTGGTTTATGTACTAGATAGGCTAATAGTTATAGGCCTAGGGAATAGAAGGGACATATTTATAGCAAGTGTACCATCATTTCGAGGGAGAAGAGTGTAAAACCATTTTGGAATAAAAATATTAATACACCCGACCGATATTCAAACTTTGATCTCCCCATCATTTGCAGTTTATTCTAACATTAGAGAAGTGCCTTAGACTATGCTGCCACTGAAACGGATGAATTTTTAACAAAAATTAACACTCTAGGTATTATATTGTTTTGGGAAAAGGTTAATCATGTTACTCACTGGAGACTGATACGAGATATCGCGTCATGTCACAAAGATGTCGAATATGCGAAGAAAATGCCTTAAGTTCGAGGCATGATGACAATTGAAAAGCGTCGTAAGTGCGAAGTGTTGTAACTTGGAATATGCCTGTGACACTTTATATTGTGTTAAAACTCTATTGCATTTAATACTAAGTAAAAAACAGGTGTATATTTCTGTTTTATATTTATTAATAAACAAAACGTGTTATTACACTTACACTTGACTTATTTAATACTTGATGAGATTTCAAACTATTTATAACATTCCACAGTGAAAATAAATCACGAAATAATATTTTTTTCTCCATGCGAAGCCATATAAAAGCCTTTGGAAGTAAATATTTCACACTAAAGTGAATTTGATTCATGCGGACAATTCTGACGTTCCTTTCACACGTGAGGTCAAATACCGCTTTCTTGTCATTCATCCATGTCCAGTTGTGGTGTTGACGGCTGAAGGATACAGTATAGCTGAAAAGTGAACCTCATGATCACAGGAAAAAATAAAATAGAAAGTGATTCTGGATGAACTGGATGTAGTGTGGGAAACTGTTTAGGACAATTCATTCCAGGGCACCCAAGCGGGAATCAAATTCCAATCTTTCGGTTGTAGACAGATTAGTATATTGCGGGTTTATATCATATTTTATTTCTCTTTTAACACGCATGCTAGTAGGTGTTCTCACTTTCAGACATTATTAGCTTCGCTCTTTTTTTTTAAAACGCGTTTTACTAACCGTTCGGATTGTACGCATATGTAATAATTTAGTTAAAGAATTAGGGATTAAAGGTGACCTGGTGGTCTAGGGGGGATAAGGTGTTAGACTTCTATGCTGAGTGTCCGGGGTTCAATCCTCGGTCCCAACACAGATTTATCTTATTGCCAAACCCTTCCTTCACCTCTGACAAGACGTGTATTAATCACAACTGTTCGGATCCCATGTTAAACTGTAGGTCCTCCATTTCATCTCACAATCACCCAACCATTACACATTAGCGTAAGTGCGTACAGCCCGAACGGGTAGTAAGAAGCGGTGCTAATAATAATAATAATAATAGTTAGAGATGAGTTAAAGTTTAATGTAGATAATGTGTACGAAAATGTGTACATCTCGTTTGAGCAGTAAGCCATGATTTAAATAAATTATATTTATTATTATCATTACTATATTATGATCATAATAATCATTATCATCTAACACAAAATGTCATACATTTTAAAGATGTTTATTACAATTATATTCTTTGCAGGGGCCTCATTTTCTTGACAATAAAAAAAGCTCCAAATAGCTTCTTGGGGCACCAAATGTTCAAAAATATAGCTTCCAATTACTCTCACGTAACTACCTTTTCCTTTATTGTTGGCAAAGGAGAAAGATGGAGCTACTTAGACATAAAAAACTCCTTTACTTCACGCCTTAATGATTGTCAATGTATGCCTTAATAAGGTTGGAGTTTATAACGCGAGATAAGGGTATAATTTTTCAGTTTTTATAATTAAATATTTTTGGTCCAAAATAAATAAGATATTATTTCAACAGAAATATATAGTTTAATTTTCTACACATGATGATATCAACAGTTGCTGAATATCGGTCATGAGCATAGAGGCATCACATGAAAAACTAATTAAATGGAGATTCAAAAAGTTGTAATTATATTCCAACACATCCTTTATTCAACAACTGTTGATAACTTTATGTGAAGAAAATTAAATTAAAAGTTGCTACTGGAGCAATATTTTATTTATTTTTACAAAAAAAATGTTTGCTATAAAAACTGCAAAAAGACTGACATTTTATCACGTCCCTTACATTCCTACCTTAAGGCTGTTACATGGGGAGGGGATTTTATGCGTTTGGAAATCCCGCATTTTTGAAGAAGTGGTTTTATATTTTTAAATATGGTTTTCACCAAACTGCAGGGGAAAGCTATCAACAGGTCCTTATATAGCTAAAAAGTTTAAATTTTAAGTTTAATTAAAAAATCAACAACGCTTTACGTCAACATTTGTTCTGAAAATTGAAAAATGACACCTGGACACGGGAATCGAACCCGGGACCTTTGACTTAGTACGCCAATGCTCTAACCACTGAGCTATCCAGGGTTTGTCCGTTGCTTAGGGTCATTCTTCATTCATATTTTAAGGCAGATCCAATATTTGTACTTCTGAGATTAAAGTAAAACCATAGTGACCTGGAACTAACATTCCTCTATCAAATAAAGTCATTTTTTGTTAGGGTCACAACAGAAAATTTGAAGCAAATGCGGGATTGTTTTTTAAGGTTTTATATAAGTTACAAGACTTTAAAAAAAAATAAGTTTATAGTTTAAACTTTTTAACTGGTCAAAACTTAAACCTAAATTTTGTTGAAACCATTTTAAGAAATATCAAACCACTTCGTAAATAATTCAGAATTTAAAAAAAGCTGCAATGCTTTCAGTGCTCCCCTATATAACACCCTTAAGGGCTGATCTTATGACTACAGAATAAATAGACGTATCGCTATAAGGAGGTTATTCTGCGTTTTAAACTGCCTTATGATTGTGGTGAGGAGTGGGGAGTGTAGGTTCGTCACATTCTCGACCAATCCGTGAAGGGTAGTTGTCATAGCAACCGATACACGTTGCCAGATTTCTTGACAGTCACTTGCATAGTAGTAACGCGCAAACTCCCACTATGCGGCAACCATGCTCCCTAGCCTACCCACCACCGGGATCCTTAAGCCGTGTAAATCATAGTATAAAGTTATTGATAGAAAAAAATGTTATCGGTCACTTTAATATTGTAAGCGTAGTATGAACTGAGTTTATCTACCGGATAACTATCGGTAGGATAAATATACTATCATTCAGACCAAGCAAAGTTGCTACTGTGGTCTGACTTCATTTATTGACCTGACAGCGATCCAAAATGGCGGAATATTTCCTTTTGCTATTGATGAAATAACTGAAATTATTAAATAAATCAAACAATCAGAGGAGTAAGAACAAATTCGTTCTACAAATATATATCCATGATTATATTTCTGTGTACAGAGATATAGAATTTTAACTTAATCACTGTTTTTCCTTACAAACTATGTGCGAAGTGTTGTAACCCTTCGTTAAACATATAGAAATATCAAATAATAACGAAACAAATAATCACTAGCTACCATAGCTCATTCAGTATTATAGAATCCTACAGATATAATAGCTATCGGGTACTTAAACCTCCTTTATAAAAATGTGTGCAATAAACTCTATCTAGCAGGCATAAGACGAAGTTTAAATTTATTGGCCAGATTAATATTTAACTGGGAGTTATAAAATCATCCCTTAAAGATATGCTTAGAGGAATATTAAATAATTTAATTTTTTTAAAAAAAAAAGTCAATAGTGTGAAGTCATGTATTTAGTATTGGATGATTTGACCTTGATGGGAAAATATTTTATACACAGTTCATTAAGAAATACAATGTTTCAGATAAAAGGGATAGAAAAGTAATGTGTTAAGTCAACAAATCCGAACAGTTATTTATCCAAATATATGAGGTTTAATGTGTTAGAAATAATCAAACAATTACTATTACTTACTAATTGAATATGATTATCTGTTATTTATTTACAACCCATAAGTTAATAAATTAATCTTAGTCTTTATTAAGTAGTCCTAAAATAGAGTTACTTAAAAATAGTGCTTTTCTTGCAAAATTATCGACATTCCCCAAACCCCTACACTCTCAAGGTCTAGGTGGTCCTCCAGCGCACATAGCTTCATTTGGTGACCGCCCATCCCCGAAACTTTGAGAAACACTGGTATACAATATGTATAGAGTAATAGTGATACTATTACACAAATGTGAGCTCCGGTGTCAAAATAAAATGTTTTCGGGTCTACAAAGTGGTCAGGTATATTTTTTACCCCACCAATTTTAGCCACTGGTCAGGGCTATTCACATATCGACACTAATATGAAGGTACGGGGAAGGTTAAAAGTTGGGGAAATGTATCAGATTTTTCCTGGGGAGATAGTGGGGAATGATTTAGAGGAATCCATTTCATTACAACAAGCAGAGATTCAAACCCTAACCTCTCAATAGCAGACTAGACAAGACTGTTTTTTATCCCACCGTCTTTATACTTATTTGTGTATTTACTACGCTCATATGTTAGGTATGAGGAAATTAAATATTTAAAGGAAATGTACCTGCATTTACTTAGAGGGAGACATTTAAAAAACTCCTTAGTGTACCCAACCGTCACTGCCCATCCAGTCTAACACGAACATGACGAAATATACCCAGAGTCCCACTGATATTGGATGGGCGAGACTGACACCTTTGTCTTCATGACCATTGGCACGAGGAAAATGGCATCGTGATATTCTCTCATGAACAACCTTTCATTTCTGAAAAATAAAATCAACATCACAATGAAGAAGCACTTAGAGCTAAGGGAGAAAGAGAAGGGTGCTATAACTAGGTACTAATGCGTTTTTAAGATTTTAGATGGTGGAAAGGATTTTATTTATTTTTTGTTGAAATTTCCTACCCTTTCTTTTTTTACCCTCCATAAAAATCTAGGGAGGTTGTAGGGTAAGGGGGAAGAGCAAGGGGAAATCATACCGCTGACGTGATTACATTTCATGTTAATTACGTGTGGGAGGATACTAGAGGGTTAGTGAGGCCTGAGGGGGTGTTGGGGGGTGGAAGGAGAAATTTAAAAATATTCGACGACCAACTTTTTGACCCTCATTCTCCTTCCCATCCTCCTTCTTGGCCCTTTCTCTCTCTCTCTCTCGTGTTCAAAGGCCAGGCACCGGCTTGAGCCAACGGAAATGAATTTTCAATCAAATTTTTTCTGGTAGAGAAGACGCGTAGTCCGAACCCTTGGTTGTATTATATTTTAAAAAAAAAAGAAAGATTTTGTTTTGAAAAAAAAAATTGTAAAAAAAAAAGAAGGAATATAGAGACATAAAAACAAATGCTGGTTCACTTAAAATAGACAAAAATATTGCATAATATTTCTTAAAACTTGGAATTTAAAGTTAGATAAATTTTTTTTTTAGGATTAGATATTTGACTCTAAAATTAAGGGTAGTTTAGTCGAAAAGTAGAAAAACTATTTTTTCGAAATCAGCTCAAAATATTTTGATTAAAATTCATATTTTGGCAATGTATATCTCATTTTCCCATGAAAATGAATTCGATGTTTCTCTACACAAACGTAAATTTCCAATTTATATCTTCACAACTCTTTCAGATACCAAATAGCTTTATTACATTCATCCCTGTTTCCAGCCTATGGCCTGGGGTAGTTTTTTATTCAAACCATATATTTTCCACCTCAGACTGGTTAGGCCTGTAATAACTTCTTACGCCCTAAAATATAAGTTAGGACTAGGACAGACACAGCATCCAGTCCCTAACCGTTAATTTATCAATATTAAAGAGTAAACCTACTTTTCACCAATGATAAATTTTCGGCCATGCCGAGAATCAAACCCTGGACCCTTAGATCAATAGGCAGACACACTACAAACTGAGCTAAGGTGTCGGACCCCAAATAATTTATGATTGAAAAGTTGTAGAACTTTTAAAACTAAACAATTTTATTTTAAATAATATTTTATATCCCTCTTCAGTGGCTGCATGGTCTATGGCGCTACTCTCACTGTAGATCAAACTGCCAATAAAGGGGAGGTCGAGGTTAGAATCTCAGACAGATGTGTTGAGGATAGCTTTCCAAAAAAATGTCCACTCTCCCTCCACACAAATGCGGGTAAACTTCCTATAAATATATCCTTTCTCATTCCTAAGCCCATTAGTTCATAGACGTATAATCCGAATGGGTAGTAAGAAGCGATGCTAAAATAAAAAGTCCGGACCATTTATTTAGTCAATCGCTCGTTGCTTTATCCTTGGAAAAATTTCCACAGCTCTAATAACGTTGGAATGGCAGGAAGCTAAAAACAATGGCGAACGAAACTGTTGTTTTGAAACGTCCGACAAGTGATTTAAGGTGTAATAGAATGAATTGTCACTGTCAGCCGTAGAGGTGGACGAATGTCTGGATATGCTTTTTTTTTTCCTAGGACTTTTTTTGTTCCTCTATTTATGATCCCTATTTTTCTGGTCTCATATAATATACAATTTTGGGCTCTATCTTTTTGATTGTTTTGCATTTATATTATAGTGTTTGTTTGTTTTCTGATATGCTTTTATTCATGTGTAAAGGATGTCTCCCCTCCAATTATTAATGAAAGAGCAATACAGCACCAAGATATTAGAAAAAATGGTTCAGCATCTAAGCTGCAAATACAGGGTGATTCAAAAGCTTAAGTCAAAACCTAAGGAGAGCGTTGAGGTACTCAAGTAGAACAACTTTCTGACAGGAATTCATATCCTATAAAGTCAACTTGAGTTAGGCAAGGCCATTGAAGGTGGGGCAGTCTGATATCATTCTTCTTAATTTAGCATAGTTTGCTATTATTCTACTAATTAAATATTGAATCACATGACAGGGGCCTAACTTCTACCCCTATCTGCCGACGCCATCAGTGGATTTCACAGCATTGTCTGAACGAGCCCAATTTTATTGAGCATAGTAATATTCACAGATGAGGCAACATCCACCAGGGAAGAAATTGTGCCGGAGCTGTTACAAGATGTGCCACTTATCACGTGGCAGCAAATGTGGGTGCAACAGGAAGGAGCGCCAGCACACTTTTCTTTCAACATGCGGAGTTTCTGAATGTATGTTTATATCAGCGGAATTGTATCAAACTTCGCCGCCTTCAATGGCCTCGCCTGACAGGATGACGTTGGAGGACATGGACTACTGTCAGAAAGTTGTTCTACTCGAGTCCCTCAACACTCTCCTTAGGTTTCGACCTAACCTTTTGAATCATCCTGTATATTTAATATTGCAAAATAACTTTAGAAAAGTCGACCTAGGTTGGCTTACAGTAAAGCACCCACCTCAGGACCCGATGTTCTTGGGTTCATACTCATCCAGGGTCGACGGATTTTCCTAGTTTGATAAAAATCTGTACCACAATTTCCTTTAGAAGGGAAGTAAAGCCATCGGTCTCATGTTGATTGTGAAAATACTTTTCCCGGAAAGTTGGTAGCTCGTTTTGCTCTCGCTAATAGAAATTCTCTTGTGCTGATATAATCAGTCGGTTCAGAAAATGCATGTTAAATCACTCCATTAAAAAAAAATTAAAAAACACTTGTTTAACTAATTTTAATTTAATGTAGATCTTTATTTACGTTAGTTTTGTATGTATTATTTGTTTTCGGATATTTCTCTCCATTTGGAAGAGTGCCCTACAGTTTTTGAAGGCTTCCCACCATTTTTGGGCGTTAGCAGGGGTAAGCAGGGAAAGTCATTGTTTTTAAATTAGTGGGATACAGGTCGCCATTGCTTCAAGTTCTTTTAGGGTGTCTTATCACAATTGTAACACCAATTGTTTTACTGATAGTTTTCTGTGTGGGAAGTAGGTGTAACTTGCTCTAAAGTAATCTTTTTTTAAAACAAGAAACAACGCAAGTTCAAGACTTGTCGCAGAATTAACCCCTTGTTTCATATACCTTCCCACAAGGTAGGCCTCCATGGTAGGAGAATCTCAAATGGGCCGAGGTAAGCTACCCTTCATCTTGCATACAATCCACTACTCACTGTTTGTCATCTTATTGCATCGATTTTTAAATGGAACGAACAACTGTAATCAGCCACTATCAAAGTTTTAACCAATTTAAATTCAAAGTGAACTTATCTGGAATCGATCCTAAGACGATTTACCAAAATAGCCGAGCATTAGAGTTTTTTCTTAGAACCACGTCGTACTACCTATTCAGGTTGTACGTATATGCACTAATTACGCTAATACATTATGGGTGAGTAAGGTTGTTGAATTTAGAGGACGTGTACCCGAGTTTGCTTGGAGAGAACGTGGAAAACCATTTAGGAAAAACTCGCCTCAGTACACCTGACCTGGATTCAAACCCTGATATACCTGTCATAGGTAGTCTAGTCTCACATGAGATTGAGTTTAGGCGCGGATTCAGGGGGGTCAAAGGGTCAGTTGATCCCCCCTATGAAAGTTAGAAAACTAATAAAAAAAACAAAATAAAATCTCAAATTTTAGAAAGAAAATACAACACAGATAAATTGTATAGTTTGTTAATCTTTTCACGCGCAAACACCTCTTAAGCCGGGTCCACACGTGCTTTATTCGTCTACGTCTAATCAATATTTGATATGACTCACGCAAGTGTGGAAAAAATATTCGTTTTCATGAACTAATATTTGCCATGCATAGCGAGTAACGAACATTGTTCCGCATCGAGACGGTAGACTACCACACATCAAAGAAGACGTATACTCGCCTGAGAACAGTTCATCCACGAATACCGAATATAGAGTATGTGTGGACAGCAGGAGCGGTGGAACTGTGGGGGATTCTGCTACCCTGGAAATAGTTTGCCCCTCCATGGAATAAATACCCCCCAGATATATTTCAAATCCTTTGATATTATCGAATATGAAGCTGAAAGATGTCCTTAAATCAATTTCCAAATTACTTCTAGATGCAGTATATTGTCAAAAATTTGCCGGCGAAGACCGCTTCAAATAACTACTAGACTAGAGGCATCTAGCTGGCAGAAGAATTCAGGAGAGGAAAGCTCTAAATAGCTTTAAGGCTTCTGCTGGATTCCTGGTCATGCTGGTCTTTCAAGGAAATGAACTGGTGGACCAGGCAGCCAAGGAGGCGGTTCATCTCCCTCCTGAGGTGAGTTTGGGTGTTATGTTTTTAAACCTGAAGGTTTATGTTCGGCGTGGGGTCTTACGCACCTGGCACGAGCAGTGGGTTTCGACCCCTGCTCAGAACAAATTGCGTTCCATCAGGGACGGTGTGTCGCGATGACCATCTTCTATACGAAATTTTAGAAGAGAAGACTCCACGTCGGACATACATTTCTGACCCATGGGTTTTAATTAATAGGGGATCCACCTCCAGCGTGTGAGATTTGTGATGCTCCCCTTATTGTGTACCACCTTTTGGTGGAGTGTCGCAAATATGCCCCTATTCGCCTGGCTCTTAATTTTAATGGTGACCCTCGTTTTTTACTACGCGTCAGTGCGGATGGAGTCATATGTTTACTCCGTTTTAAACGCCAGGCGAATCTTTTAAATGCCATTTGAATCACTTTTATAAAGTGTCTCATTGGATTTTATCTCATATTGAGATTGTTTTTAGTATTTTGAGTATATTTTAATATGTTTGTTTTGTCTCTTTAACATATTGTATTTTAATATGTTTGTTTGTCTTTTTAACGATTTATTATTTTAACATGTTTTTCATATCTAACGTGCTAGATTTTAATATGTTTGTTCTGTACTTTTAATTTAGTGTATACACCTGTGTTTTTTTGGCAGGTGTATCAATAAATTTGTTCTAATAGCCCATTTGAGCACTTCTAAGGAGTGTCTCAAATGGCTATTTTATCCCCTAATGACCTCACTGTGCTGATGGGCCTATAAACGCTAATAATAGTAACTTCTAAGGTCATCCAAATAGTTTCTAGATGCATGTCATTGTGAAGAATTTTCAGGTGAAGACCACCCCAAATAGTCTAGTTTCTGAAATAATTCAATTTTCAAAATTTTGTTGGTGGAAGACCACTTCAAAGCTTATCTTCTAGAGGTATCTAGACATTAAGGTGAGGATCAATCTAAATAGCTTCGAGGGGAATCCAAATTTCAAAAATTTCTAGGTGAGGAACACTTTAAACGGCTTATAAAAGAATCTAATTAAAAAAACCAAAATCAAGTCAAAGACTACTCATAACTTTTAAGTGAACAATTTTTCAAAAAATTTCTGAGGGAGGGCCAATCCATATCATTTATAAAAACTATCTGATTTTTAAAAAATTGGAGAGGATGACCTTATATAAGACTTAATATGAATGAGCGACTATTAAATGGCTTCAAACAGAAATCTAACATTGTAAGTAAATATGTTATTTATTATGACCCCACCCCTATGAAAATGATCTGAATCCGCCCTTGAGAGTGACGCCTTAAGCCATGTGGCCACTGAAGCTGGTAAGGTTCTTTTTAATGTTGTTTAAAA
This sequence comes from Timema bartmani, assembly GCA_902151455.1. Taxonomy (NCBI): domain Eukaryota; kingdom Metazoa; phylum Arthropoda; class Insecta; order Phasmatodea; family Timematidae; genus Timema; species Timema bartmani. Next base: position 15,377 of record CABFWB010004819.1, on the reverse strand, counting down.
CTATCAGTCCTAAAAAAAATATTGTAAATAATATTATAATAAATTATGAAATAGCACCCACATCAGTGGGCACGATGACTAAGGCGTCAACCTCTTCTGGACTGGTCTGCCGTTGTCGGGTAGGTTGGGGTTGGAATCCTAGTCCAGCTTACTAATAAATCACTTCTTGTAACTTTACTGTGTATGCGTGTATTTACTCTAATGGAGTACCTTTAAAGGTAAGCGCCCACTGGGCCGGTACCGCACGGACCGCAAGGACGGAACGGAAAGTGCAACTAATTCTTAGCATTATTTGTTATCAAGATGCGCCCACTACGTCGGTACCACCAGCAACGGACTCTCCGCCGTTCCGCCATCCGACAGAAAGTCCGGGCGAGGGAATTAAAATCAAGTGCGGTCCGAAATTTTTGGCGTCATCTTCAACCAGATCAAGAAATAATGTGTAGTATTCGCCAAACTTAAGTATTTTCCTGTTGATGTTGTGAGCCCAGAATCATCGTTTCCTACATTTTNCTCTCCGCCGTTCCGCCATCCGACAGAAAGTCCGGGCGAGGGAATTAAAATCAAGTGCGGTCCGGAATTTTTGGCGTCATCTTCAACCAGATCAGGAAATAATGTGTGGTATTCGCCAAACTTAAGTATTTTCCTGTTGATGTTGTGAGCCCAGAATCATCGTTTCCTACATTTTCTTTTCTCCTCTTTAATTAAAAGGCAACTAATAGCTACAAATTCTTCATCGCTTTCCATATTTAAATAATACGGAGAAATATCACTCACAAAATCACAGATATAAACATGAAACAAATCCAACAATAACAGAAATGCAAACAGTACTTCATTGAGCACGCAAACGAGAAGCTCACCTTCTGGCTCGAGAACAGCTGCGCGAACCGAGTTTCCGTCTGTGCCGTCAGTGCGGATAGTGGGCGCACCCCCCCCTAAAATGTGCGGTCCGTGCGGTACGTTCTGTCCGTGCGGTACCGACCCAGTGGGCGCTTACCTTAACGCTACGAGAAAGCCTTACTACTACGGTTCATACAATTCGTAATGTAGTTTGGTGGCCATGGAAGTTTCGTTGCCATGGAGACTGGAGAGTAAACCAAAAGAGTTTTGTATCTACAACAAACTCTTCTTCTCATGTCGTCATGATATATTAATTGTTAAATGTTGTGACTTATTTCTAATAAATAGCGTTTATGTATTAATACTTTTTTATCTGTAAACCTTTTTTTATCCTTTACCTTTTATATTCTACACCCTTTATACCCTTTTTTACCATTTATACCATTTTTACCGTTTTTAAAACTTTTTAAACTCCAAGCCCTAAAATATGTATCCGTAGCTAAGCCGGGTAACTAATGTAAAAAGGGGTAGATATGTCAAAAAGGCCAGAAATGGTAAAAAGTAAATTTAATCAAAAAGGGCCTTAAGACCTCAAGGGAAAAAATAGCAAAATTGTCAAAAAATTACCAAAATGTCAAAAAGGGTAAAAAAAGACAAAAGTGTAGAAATGGTAAAAAGGGAAAGAAGTAAATCATAAAAAAATAAAAAGTTTAAAGGGTAAAAGAAATAAAAATAGTAAAAAGATTAAAAATCTGGTAAAAGGACCAAAAGGGATAAAAAGGAAAAAATGGGTTTAAAGATTAAACGGGAGTAGATGGGGTAAAAAATGCTAAAACACTTTTTATTGGATTTAATTACAACCCTTCAACTACCAATAATTATTTATGCTGCGACATTCTTCTTTATTTTTTACTAGCCCCAACAGTTGAGAGTTCAAATTATTGTGTATAGAGAATTTATATAACTTAATATTCAATATAAATGTCAGCTTTTAAAACACGGTCAGATTATATCTTTATTTTGACATTGTGCATTAATCAGCCTACTTTCGCGTTTTGAACCATAATGTAAACCAATAAAGGATTAATATTTAAAGATAATTTAATATTTGGTTATTATTCCCTGTGGTTTATTTTATATACTAACAATAACAAAGATTCCCCGTTCCAATAACGGGTACACCATCTATATTAGTAGAGAAATAATGTTTGAGATAAGGTTTGGATTGTATACAATTTATTGCGTACTATCTTTATTAATATTACTAAAAAAAACTGTTTAAAATATTTAACCTAAGCAGCGTGCCCAACATTTTAATTCATTTAAATGAAACTATTAATATCAGGCAGTTTAGGCTACCACAGGCACCATATAAAGAGTAGTCAATATGATAATAGGCAATGTATAAGCATTTTTTAAAAGCACGCTATAAATGATTATTTAGATTAAATTTTTGGCTGTGGTTTTTTATTAAATAATTGAAATGTTCATAAAATATAGGTCCAAACAACTCTTAATGCTCTTGAGGTTTGGTTAGAGTTGTCAGTCCAATTTTTATAAAAAAAAAAAAAAAGGCTTATTGATTGGCATCGCATTAGTTTTATTAAATTAAAACCAGAAACATTATTCTTACAATTAATTAAGCAACAATACACTCATTTGCAGTAAAGTTGTAATGTTTTTATTTTATTTATCAGGCATGCTTTAATTAGCAGATTTAAATAAATATAAGCAAATAAAACTAATGAAAAACATATCGACAAAGACAATCTAATCTATAAATTTAGGTTTATTCAATCATATATTTTTCCAAACACAGAATATTTACGGTGCTACATGATGGTTTTACTTGATTATTTGATCAAATCTCTGGTAAGTTGACCGGAAATTTTCATTCCTAAATCACTTTGATGCAACCCAAACTTTTCTGTATCTATGATCAGTTTGCTTGGTAATATGCTGATTGAAGAATCAATATGATATTTGTGCAATCTCTTCTGATAAATAAATTAACGCAAATTTCGACATGAAGTTATGGATTTTTTGTAAGCTTTTCTTTCCTTCGGTCACAACTTTGTTTGACTTACCACTAAAAATTTATTAAAATTGGGAATAAAGCCTTTTATACTTTACGGGATATCAGATATTTGTTTCTATTTTTACTATGAAGAGTTTGGAGGGGTGCATTGATTAGTACATGACTCCGAATGAGGTACGAGACTGGTGAAAGTTAGGGAATCGCGTTAAGAAGGTAAAATATCTGACAATTTCATAAACTGTTAAAGTTAATTATTAATACGTCAAACCATAAAAAATATCTTTCTATTCCTTTTAAATAAAACCATATCAATGATGCCAATAATATAATTAAAATAATTTAGTTTGTCAGTATTACAAGCAAATATATATATATGCAAATATATATATATATACACTAAGCCTAGCTTCTACTACGATTCTTATTAAATTTATTGGCAGGCATTACTATCGTTTATTATCGGGCTAGTTAAATTATGCTTTTTGAACATAGATATCATAAAAGCACATGACAAAGTATCTTCACATAAAACTACACATTCAGTCTCATTACATAGATATTTACGAATAGGATATCAGAATCAACCCTTATACAAATAATACAAATACAGATAATTTGGAGTTAAACAAGGGTCTCTAGACATATTTTCGACCACTTTAACCCCTTAACTACGGATCTACGGATTTGGGATAAAATAATCCAACTTAGTTAGAAAAGAGGATTTTTATATATAAAAATTTCATGGCATGAGCCCGCAAGCTAGCTAAACAGATTTGTATTTATATTAACATCAATTAAATATATAGGTATTTTCAATTATTTTTAGACAAACTATAGCAAGTATTTTCTTTTTATATGTGGGTATTATTTTTGTGTTATTTCTATTCTGAAGGGTCATAAAATACATGACTTTAAAACTAGCTTAACCTTGTACAACACACCTATTGCTAAACACCGAGCCCAGAGGACTCTGGGTGAGATTATTGACTTGATTCTTTTATGTAGTAGTGGCGATCGATCCAAGGTCTCCTAGACGTTTAATTGGTATCCCTATACACTCAACTACTGGTACCAACAAGTCACCTGTTGAGTTCATATAGAACGCTGATGTTAAGGAATCTCTAAATGATGCCGGCAAACAGATAAAGTAGAAGATAACTTATCTATGTAAAGAGAAAAACTTGCTATCACAATCCACAGCTTTGTAAGAAACAAACTGCTGATAAGTTGATAACATCTTTTAAAAAAATATTTACAATCTATTTTCCTAATCACATGTCGACGAGATCCACCTAGTTTTCTGCGAAGTAGATGTAATGCAAAACCTTTACCTGTAAATGAAAGACAATAGGGACTGGCTACAGGTGTTAAGGTCCCTTGTTTGATACCTGGCACGATCAAATAATCACTATTCCTTTGATTGGATACTAAAATTTTCTGGTGCTATGAGATAGTGTCTACATGATCACAGAGAATAAAAATTGAGGACGGCCCTTTAAAGATTACAACAAACAACATATATGGAAATTAGGAAGTGAAAACAGTAGGAAAATGCATGCTGCTACTCGGTCATAAAGTTAACATATTACCTGTTGTCATGAAATATAAAACTCAGACCACAAAACAATAGTTTCACCAGTTGTTCTTTATGGTTCTGAAGCATTGTCTCACACCTTACATGACAGGAAGAAAGTTTGGGAAAAAAAAGTGATTAGAAAAATATTTGGTTCAAAAAGTAATGAAGGTAGTGTAAATTGAAGGAAGCTACATAATGATGAGTTATATATACCCTATACTCATCAGCAGACATTGATATGATAATGAAATCTCGCAGACTGCGTTAGACAGGATATTCAGCGTGAATATAAGAATCTAGAAACGTGTTCGGAGTATTTATTGGCAAATTCAATGGGAAGAGACCATTGGGAAGACCTAAACGCGTATGGGAGGATAACATTAGAATGTACTCTGAAAGAGATAAGGTGTAATTAGGTGGAATAGATAGTACTAGCTTAAGTTAGGGATACGTGGCGTACTTTCGTAAGTGCGGTAATTAACTTTCAAGTTCCAAGTTTTATAGAGTATGAGTGTAGGGCTAGTGTTGATGTCTTAGGCTAAGCAATTTTGTGAGGCTTGTGCTGATTTAACCTTGAGTTTAGAAAGTGGTAGTAAAGTATCAAAATGACTTTAGTAATATTAATAATAGTAAGCAGTTTTATATTAATAGATAGCATGGGCTTACACGAGTATTGTGTTATTTAAAACCCCTTCTGGGGTCAAACACAATCTCCTTATAACTTTCAATGGTGGTAATGCAGACAGAGACGTCAATATTGTACTGTCGGGTTTGCCAGTGATTGGGAGATCAGGATTCAAATCCTGGCTAAATATGATGAGGGTGGCTCTTCCTCACAGGTTTTCAACTCTCCCGAAGTGCAAATTTGGGTACATCTTCTAAATAGTATACCTTTTTTATCCCACCTTAGCTAGGGCAAATTAAATGCCGATAGTTTGGACAAGTATTAAGTCGCGGTGCAAGCACAAAACCAAAATCTTGATATTCATATTCGATGTTCTTACCCACTCAACCTAATTTTTTTTAATGCTAGGGGCTGTTTATTTACTATAATTCGCCAACCAACGTTTTTATTTTTATTTTCTAGCAAGAAAACTTATATATGTATATTTATATAAGTTTTCTCGGTACAGGAATATATATCTGTACATAAACGTCTACTTTTAAAAACACTTTATACTCATAGTAAAATAAAAACTATTTTGTAATACTAGCCTATATTGACGTTAATTTACCAGGCATGAAAAAAGTAAACACACCCAACATTAAGTCACGAAACAGATTGCAACTTTAATAAACCTTCCTGTTACCTTTTTGGAGTTCCCTCTCTTTCGACCTTCCCCTCACTCCCTCATCACTCTTCTTCCTACCGCTCTCTTACTTGGAAAATGAGAAAGTTTATTTGATGTGTTTACTTGGCAGTGAGAAGAAAATACCCTAAGGATATTTTGGTATTTTATCTTCGTATGTTCCAAAAAATGCAATAAAAGCTCTTCCAGGAGTTCATCCTGTCTGGAGGTTTGATATCCTTCTACACGTAGTATCCTAGAACTAACTTAATAACTTCAGGAAGATAGATGTGTTTATTTTCCAGATGAAAGGATTTTATTTTTTAATGGAGATGTTTAGGTTAAAATTATATGCTTACATTCAAATACTTTCAAAATATTAAACTGAGAATATATAAAACTATAATGCTTCCCATAGCTACTAACGGATGGGAAGCGTGGTATCTCATCTCACCCTGTACCAAATGAATTAATTGATAGCTTTTGGGAAGAAAGTAGTGAGAAAGATATTTGGCCATAAGAATACACAGGAGAATCGAGAAAGTTACATAATGAAGAACTTCATGACTAATATGCATTCACAAACACATTAAAAATGTGTTGGAGTGGTCATGTGGCACCTATAGGCAATGACAGACTCTTACAACAAGTAATTCTAAAAGGGAATCCTGAAGAAACAAGATCCCTTTGTAGTACAAGACGTTAAGAGGAAAGATAATGTGAACAAATAAATTTGAAAAAGGTTGAATGTCAGGTTAGGAATTGTATGTAAGTAGGCTCAGATTAGAGTTAAATGGCAGGCTTATGTTCTGTCAGCTATGCACTTTCGAGTTCCATAAGGCAAGAGATTTAGCTAGTTAGTTGGTTAGTTATTCATAAAATACTATTTTGAATACACAAACACTACTTATATAAATACGTGACGTGTGTATAGGTGTGAAACTTGGTCTCTTACCTTACATGACGAAAAAATATTAGTTTGTTCAAAAACAAGGCTCTTAGAAAAATAATTTGTCCAAAAAGTAATGAGCCAACTGTTGATTGAAGGAGATTTCATAATGATGAGTTGCATACCTTTTACTAATCACAAAACATTGTTAGGATAACCAAGTCTTGTAGATTACAGTGGCAGGACATGCAGCGCATATGGAAGATTCTAGAAGCTTGTTCAGAGTATTGACTGGCAAACCCAATGGGAAGAGACCATTGAGAAGACCTAGACTTAGATGGGAGGATAACATTATAATGGACCTGAAAGAGATAGGATGTAATGAGGTGGACTGGATAGAACTAGCTCAGGATAGGAATAGGTGGCGTACTTTTGTAAGTGTGGCAATTAACTTTCGAGTTCCTAATGCCAATGAGTAAGTATATAAGTGTATATATTTACAAACATAATTTAAATTGATCAAAGCCACAGCAAAATAATAATATATACTATCCAAGAGATGTAAATTAAATTATGAATGATTTACTCGATTATTTAATGATTGAAGACGTTGAGAACATCCGGGTTTTGATGCAATATTGTGATTAAAAATAAATAAATTAAAAATTGAAGAAAAATTACTGATTATTTAATTATTTGTGTGCCTCTCCTGAAACTACGCCAGGTAGAATAATAAAGTGTTGTTTTTAAACTGTTGTTTTGTCTTATTCTGCGGTTCTAACGTAGGTTCTCGCAATCGGAACCTCTGGAATAATTACTAGTTTCCTGTTACCTAATCAGAAAAAGATTAACAGAATTTTTTTCTATCTTTTACTTTCAAATTGATGCACACATTAAGAAATAGTTGAATAAATGTTCCGACACAATCACACAAACTTTCTCCTATTGTATATTATAGATTCAAAGATTTATTTATTTTCAAAAATTGTTTCAATAAACTATCCTTGAATAAGGTTTTGAAAAAACCAACACATCGTCTTATTAATTACAATAAACACAATTTTATATATATAGATAAACACAATTATATAAATACATATAAAGCCAAATATTTTTAACAAATATCTAATTTTCAAAAAAAGTTATTTGTAAATTACTTTCAAATTGTTTGATATTAGTAAAAGTAGAAACGTATTCTTATTTATTATGAAAAACTATTCCCAGATAATCATTTTGAATCCAATCTTCAAGGCCAATTTCAAAAAATTTTAATTTCTATAATTTGTTTTAAGTGAACTATCTTTAGATTATTTTATTTTATAAAAATAAAGATACATTGTTATTTTTCATGTAAAATAGGCCCCCGATACCAATATAGAACAAAATTGTTAAAGGATTTTTTTTAAATCAAATTTTGTAAAAATCAGCTATCAGTAAACTACTTACATAAGATGAGTTTTTAGAATAACAAATATATGTTATTATCTATAATGTAAAAACTTAACAGATACGCTACCCATTTTAAACCAAATCACTATAGCCATTTTAGTAAATATTCATGTTAAAAAAATTCATCAGTAAACTACACCTAAACGAGCTTTTCCCCCCAAAACAAGCAATGCAGTTTTATATGTCATGTCAAACAATGCCAAGGCTTACATTTTTAAAAAAATCGTTAGATCAATTTTCAAAATATTTGAAATTTTTGAAAATCACTCAACAGTAATATACCCTTTAACGAATGTTCACCAAAAAACCCAGTATATAGTATTATTTGGGAGGTAAATCGTTCCCAATGTATATATTTTAAACAAAACCACTAAAACCATTTGAAAATTTTGGAATTCAAAAAATTCACTCATAGGTAAACAAACATTAATTTGAAAGCAAAAGTCAAAATAATTTTAAACAATCCTGAGGTATAAAATCTAAATATTAAGTATGAACAAAATCTATCAAACTTTTTGGGTCCATGGCCAGAGGCAGCCAGAATGACAGACATGGGGCCAGACAGAATTGTAAAATCCACTTTTTTGGGTTTGAACAAACACAAGTCATATAGTTTCATCATAATCTTGAGGTCAAATATTTTCACGGTTTAAACATTTTCTCTTTATATGAGAAAGTAAAAACAAAATTTGTTAAAATAAGTTATCAATAAACTACTATTAAACGAATGTTTGTATTAAAAACAAAAAATACAATTATATATAGTCTGAGAGACTTACCAGATAGGCTATCCATTTTGAAACAAATCGTTGAAGCCAGTTTTAAAATATTTTAAATTAAAAAAAATTATTCAACCAAAATTAAACGAGTTTTTACTCCAAAAATAAGCATACAGTGAAATTTTTAGTAACAAACTATCTCAAAATACTCGTTGGAACCAATTTTAAAATAGCTATAATTTTTGAAAGACTAGTATTCAATAAACTACCAACAACTTATTTGCTACCCCAAAATTAACTAAACAGTGTTATTTGTCATGCCAAACCCTCCCAAGATATAAATTTGAAACCAAATCGTTAGTGACATTTTTAGAATATTTCAAGTTTTTTTTAAAATCATTCATTAGTATAAATTTATTTTTATCCAAAAACCCAGTATACAGTGTTATTTTTAATGTCAACACTCCCAAGATATCAATTGGGAACTAAATTAGAAGGGCCATGTTTCAAGTTTTTGAAAAATCAGTCATCCATAAACTCCCCATAAATAGTTTTTACCCCAAAAACAGGTAAACAGTATTATTCATTGTGTCAAACACTCCCACGATACCCATTCGGAACCAAATATTTGGAGCATTTGAAAAATATTTATAAAGTTTTTGAAAAATCAGTTATCAGTAAACTACCTATAAATGACCTCAAAAACAACTGTAGGGGGTCTATATTGTTATTTGTCATACCACACATTCTCTAGATATAGTTTGAACATAATATTTAGAGCTATTATCGAAATATTTAGAATTTTCTAAAATTTTCCATCAGTAAAATATCCTTCAACCAATTTTTCGCCCAAAAACCAATTATACAGTCCTATTTGTCATGTCAACCAAATCTTAGATGTTTATTTTAAACAAAATCCTTTTAGCCATTTTCAAAATACCTGAAGTTAAAAAAATCACTCATCAATAAAGTACCCTTAATTAGGGGCTTAGGTTTAAAAAAAGCTTTAATCCTTCAAAATCTAAATATCAAGTTTAAACAAAATCCATTTAACCGTTTAGGATCCGTGGACAGGGACAAACAAACATGGGGACAGAGAGAATATTGTAAAATCCACTCTTTTAGGTTCGTGTTCACAAGAAAAACAACGTAAAGATTCGTAATAATCTTTCGATCGATTTTTTTCACGGTTCCAATACTTTATCTTAATATGAGAAAGTAAAAAACTAAAAATTTTAGATAAGTAGACTATACCGTTAGCTATTACGCTTTAAACTTTAGCAGGAAAAAGGTGATGGTTTTAAGAACGATTTTTTAAATAAACCTTATTAGTTTTTAATTAGAAAGTTTTCATTTTTTTATATGTTCCAAAAGAGTGCACTAGTGAGACTAGAACAGACTTTAAATCTCAATAATGGTCAATATGGCAAGGTTTTCAATCAAACATTTTACTCTATTTCACAGAAAAGGAAAAACTTAATTTTTTAACTATTATTATTATTATTATTATTATTATTATTATTATTATTATTATTATTATTGTAATTATTTTTTTTATTATTATTATTATTATTATTATTATTATTAGCACCGCGTCTTACTACCCATTCGGGTTATACGTACTTAAGCTAATGTGTAATGGTAGGGTGATTGTGAGATGAAATGGAGGACCTAGAGTCTAACGTGGGATCCGAACCACGGTGGATTCCTGTAATTCCACACAATCACAAGTTGTGATTAATACACATATTGTCAGAGGTAAAGGAAGGATTTGCATTGAGATAAATCCGTGCCGGGACCGAGAATTGTAACCCGGACCCCAGCACAGAAGTCTGACACCTTACCCCTATACCACCAGGTCACCTTTATTTTAATTAGAAATAACTTAAACATATTGTTATGTTTATTTAAAGGAATTTTTGTGTCCACTCAAGTTTTATGTACTGCACATAATATTTCATTGACCATGCATTTGGGAGCATGTTATCCGCCGGCCTGCATGATATGGAATGGTCTCAGCCAACTTAGTTTGGTTAGTACTCTACGTCTTACCACCCAATCGAGTTATTCACGTGTGTACCACGGCTCATGGTCATGGCATCCATGCGCGTCGTATCATTGTAAAGATATACTGCGCTTATTGTGGAACGAAATAACCTAAGCAAACTTAACCTAACTTAACCTAGTATACAATACAAACCTATTCGAGTTTTCAGACTACGTTTTCGACAGCTACGTTGACGAAGATGACCACCTGAAATATGAACCAGTGATGAAAAATGAACGCCCCTGTACGAGGTTCTAAAATAAGTCTTAATTATTTATAAATATATCACGTCCTCGTTTGTATTACTGAAATACCTTTATTTCCCCCTAAAAATATAGTGTTGCGAGTTAATGATATTTCTAATATAGTCGAGTTTAGCGAGATGGTAGGTATGGCGATTCGATAATTATTGTGGCGAGTCAACCATTGTCGGGTGTGTATTCAAATTTTCTTAGGGGTAAAATAGGAAAATGTTTTTAAAAAAGCACCCTCCCATGTATTAGGAATGACCGAACCTTCCAATCACTGGTAACAAAGGCGGAAAAGGCTGAAGGCGTTTATGCTAGTTGTTTGTCTGCAAAGGATGCCGTCTAGTTTTCTAAAACAATATCCCTCCCGTCACCTATGTCATTTGGCAACAAGGTCTGTAATATTAGGGTTGATTTCCTAGGTTAAATTAGCTTGTGGGTTGGATGCTAATATAGTGGGTGTGTGTGCATGTTTATAAACCCGCCTATCAGAGCGCTAAGCCGCTTGGCAGTTTTCCATAAATCCCACATTATTTCAGAAGTGATTTGCTATTTAAAACCCGCCTCGGTGGCGTAGTTGGCTAACGCGCTAGTCGTGTTGAGCCCGACTGCCGAGGACGGGAAGATCGAGGTTCGAATCTCGGTCGGGTGAACTGGGGGTGGTTTTTCCTAAATGGTTTTCCACTCTCCCTCCACGCAAATGCGGGTTCACTTCCTCTATTCAACCTTCCCAATTCCTAATCCATTAGCGTAATTAGTACTTAAGCGTATAACCCGAACGGGTTAAAATAGAAGTAAAAGGTATTATTGTTATGACATGATAATATCATGAATAAAAACTTACATTTAAATTGAAGTATTCCTCAAACTAGCAAAGTAATTTTTAAACTGGCGCACAGCAAAACATTTTAAGATGAGTGAGAATGGTGTTGATGACTTTGAATCTTCAGAACTGATATTACTACTAGAAATACTGCAGTGTGGGAATATTTCCCTTCAGATAGGCGATGCCCTTGAATACCCCAACTAAAAGATAATGGCCGTGACCTAGTTGCTTGAAAGTAAAATTATCTGATTATGTTTTAACTCTAAGTTATTGTTCAACCTCAACAAATAATTTTGAAACTCAAAGTTAAGACAAAACATGTTTCATTTCCTTATTTGTTTGTGACATTTTACTATAGTGAATGATTATTAGATCTTGTTGAGTTGGAACAGTGATAAGAGAGTGTAATCCTTTTATTGGTGTTCAAATATTTACTCTTACTTCAATTCTCAGAAACATAGCTACTAGAAAAAATTTAATTGAATTTATTTTAAAATTTAAAAAAATTGGGTTTAAAATATCGTGTACTATACCAATTATTAAAATTCAAATTTAGTTTATATATATACTTAAATATGTGAAGCATCTATGGTAAGATCAAAATACATAATTATAGTCTAATATATTACATATCTACTGACAATTTTGCAGAATATCAACATATACGTAACAGAGTAGGTAACGTCAAAACAAGATATTTGATTATCTGATTATCAGTAATTTAGATGTACTTACAAACAAACGTCTTTATGGTGAAATAGCTACACACTATGTATGGTCTGCATGAATGAAAATTTGAGTGACGTCACTTTCTAATTTGAGAAAAAAAAATTTCTATCACTAAAAAAAGAACTTGCCTATGAGAATGATAAGAGTTTTAAAACTTAATTGCAATACTCTTCTTAAACATAATTAAAAACAATTAATATTTTTGTGCTCCACTTCTTATTACCTGTCCAGGATATCTGCATATAAAAACTTTTGGATTATGAAATGGAAATGTTGAATTAAAAAATAGATGAAGAATGAAAAAATATATTTTGGAAAATTCACCTCAGTGTACTCGGCTGATATTCGAACTCTAACCCTATCACCACCATGGAGTCATACAACACAAAACTAACGCTATTGTCCACGATGTACCAGAATTTTGAATGTTATAAAGTGATAAAAAAAATCTCAAAATATCTGGCCGGGATTGGAACATTGTCCCGATATCTCAGCCCAAAGCTGATCAAGCCAGTCAGGCTCGCTGGTGCTGAGCTAACCGACTTCACCGGTCATGCGTGTTACGGAGATATTAAGATACTCGTGAGATAATGATACGTATCCTCCCTTAAATCTAAAGCCGTGTTCTGTAGTCACATTTTACTCTATTAAAGTTAAAATATTAGAATCCCATGAACAAATTTAAATAAAATACAACTTCAAAACGGCAATAGTAGCGTTTATTTGGCTCTGTAATACAACAGTGATCCTTTTGATTATAAAGGTCTAAATGTATCCTTCACGAAGTAAAATACACGAGCACAAACACGATAAACCATAAACAAACAAAAGATGTAGAATATAATCTGGCAGGGACAAATTGTGTAAGTCTTGTACCTCATACAATAAGATGGAATTAAAGAACAGGAAAATGTTTCTAAAATGACAACTTACGTCTAGTAGGAATTAAATATCGTAAAGAAAAATAATCCTTTCTTTTTTTAAAAAAAAAGAATACCAACTCCTTGGACTTTGTATTGCATCAACAAAGATGAAAGTGCGTAGAATGATAGTGAAATTATTTGTATAAATACCTGATACATTCATGATAGATGCTAAGTTGGAGTTTTAAAGATTCTTCATGTACCACTCTTGTTTTTAGTTCCAAAATGAAAGTTAATATTTGTATTTTAATCATGTTAACGGTGAGTATCAATTAGCATATTCTTTATTTACAAAACATAACCATTTTTAGTGACAGTTGTTTTCCTGCGTTTAAGATCAATGTACTTTTGTAAATGGTCTACACTTAACCCTATTCCATTAGGATTAGTTTATCATAGAAAAAATATTGTAGTCGTGAGCATTTTCTAGTTTATACTCCCATATCTGGATGATTTGCACGCCCCAAACTCAAAAAAGTGGACCTTTCAATTTTATTTGTTCCCATGTATGTACTTAGGAGAGCAGCTGAAACGGTTTAATCTTTAAAAAGATTTCATTCAAACTTTATTTTGGGATGGTCATATCTTGATCAATAGATGGCAAGACACAACCACACAACATTTATCATACAGTGTATTATGACTTAGAAACCAAATGTTCAAAAATGGGATTTCAGTAAACTACCCCTAAATAAGTTTAGCTCAGATAAACTAACACATATTATTGATAATCCCAGTGAACCCTTTTAATAAACATATTTCAAACAAGATTGTTAAAATATTTTTAACAGATTTAAAATTTTCAAAAATAATTTATTTGTAAATAATCTTCAAACTATTTCTAATTTGTAATCATAAAAACTTATTATTTATCACGAAAAACAATGTCCAGATATACATTTTAAACAAAACCTTCAAGAATATTTTTGAAGAATTTGATATTTATTAAATTTATCATAAGTAAACTAGGTACCGCTAATTTTTTTAAATAAACAAACATTATTATTTATTATGTCAAATAGACTCCAAATACCAATTTTGAACAAAATCATTTTAACTATTTTCAAAAAAATTCAACGGTTTCAAAAATCAGTTAAATTACACTATAAAAGGATTTTATTTTAAGAAAAACAAATTGATTAAATTTGGTATATTAAAAAAATCTTACCATATACCCGTTTTTAATCAAATAGGTAGAGAAACTTTCCAAAATATTCCAAATTAAAAAAACTGCCATTAGTAAAATACACTTGAAGATTTTTTTCCCCGTAAAACAAGTAAAGAATTTTATCCCCTAGACACACATTTTAAACAAAATCATTAGAGTCATTTTTGAAATAATTCATACTTTCAAAAGTCATCTATCAGTAATCTACTATAAAACCAAGTATACAGTATTATTTTGGAGACTAAACCCTTCCTTTTAGCCAGTTTAAATAAAATCACAAACGTCATTTTCGAAAAATTTGGAATTAAAAAGACACTCATTAGTAAGCCCCTTCTTGATCTAAGGCAGTGGTCGGCAAAGTGCGGCTCCAGAGCCGGATGTGGCTCTTTGACACCTTATGTGCGGCTCTGACACAAATATCCACGGAAGGCGCAATAATATTTTCATTTAAAAAAGCTAGGTAAAAGAAAAATTTCATCTTATTTTGATAAATAAAAATTCTTCTATAAATCGAGAGCATGTATAATTTTTTGTTTAAGCTAAAAGATAGATGGGTAATTAAAATTTTATATTGTTGTAAAAATACGTAACGAACATCGAGTTTAATTTTATTAGTTTTCGTAAACGTAAACA